>JAAGKR010000166.1:47490-270735 GCA_011419295.1 Clarias macrocephalus
AAGCCATCGCAGGGGTTTTTTCATGACATGCCAGTTTATTTTAATAATGGTCATTTTGGCAATGTTATTGCCCTTGACTATAGCTGAATTTATTGTTGCCATGTGTTGAATTTGCAGGAAAATCTGGTGATGCAATTGCAAGCCAGTGAATGTGGTGGTCAGTGACAAAGGTTCTCAGCATTAGTGCATTAGCCCAAAAGGGGGCCCTCTTTCAGTCAGAGCGCCTAAAGTGTTGGTTGGCTTTAAATTCCAAGTAAAGTTATAGCATATTAAAGCATTTAAAAATGTGCGAACAAGCAGGAACATTGAATTTATATGAATTATAAGCTGATTTGAATAGGTTTGTGCGGTGATGTATCATCCATAGAGCAAGGCTGATCAGCAAATATTAATATATATATATACTTTATACTGTATACTGTATACAGTATATGATATTCAAGTCCTGATTTATTGTTTCATACATTTAAAATTTGTAAAAAAAAAATTTACATCTTTTGAATCACAAAAAGAAAATAACAACTAAAACTAATTTTAAACTAATTAAATCACAACATAAACAAATTTTCAGTTAATACCCTTAATTTTTTAGGATGTAGTGCAATCACAGCAACTATCAAGATATTATGATTACTAGTGGTTAAAATGGGAACTGCAGCAATGTTTAAGCGATTGAGGTGGCCAGTTTTCCGTCATGTTTGCTTTATGTACAGTACAGACCAAAAGTTTCTCATTCAAAGAGTTTTCTTTATTGTGTTCTTTATTGTGTTCTTTATTGTTTAGCCCAAACGCGTCTCTTCTGCTTGTTGCCTGTCCTTAGCAGTGGTTTCCTAGCAGATATTCTACATGAAGGCCTGATTAACACAGTCTCCTCTTAACAGTTGTTCTAGAGACGTGTCTGCTGCTAGAACTCTGTGTGGCATTGACCTGCTCTCTCATCTGGGCTGCTGTTAACCTGCGATTTCTGAGGCTGGTGACTCGGATGAACTTATCCTCCGCAGCAGAGGTGACTCTTGGTCTTCCTTTCCTGAAGCGATCCGCATGTGAGCCAGTTTCTTTGTAGCGCTTGATGGTTTTTGTGACTGCACTTAGGGACACTTTCAAAGTTTTGCCAATTTTTCGGACTGACTGACCTTCATTTCTTAAAGTAATGATGGCCACTCGTTTTTCTTTGCTTAGCTGCTTTTTTCTTGCCATAATGCAAATTCAAACTCTTTGAAAGAGAAGGTATGTCCAAACTTTTGGTCTGTACTGTACATTTTCGGTAAAGAAAGAGGAGCACTGGACAGAATTATTTATTGACAGGGTTGCCAGATTGTGCTAGATTGCAGTTAACTGTGGATAGCAAACAATCTTTATCAAGTGTCTAAGATATAAAGAACAATTCTATTATCAGATTGGTTACAAATATTAGGAAGGTGAATACAGGAATATAGAGTGGAGTTCAGAGTTTCTCTCTCAAAGGTTGGGATTTTTTTTTTACTAATATGCAATTCAAGTTTAAAGTATTTAGTATAGTTTTAGTACACACTACCGCTTAAAAGTTTGGTATCACATTTTTAGTTTTTTGTTAAGTGATTTATTTTCTATATTCTACAACAATACTTGGAATTTCAATTCATAACACATGGAATTAGTGTAACTAATTATATAACAACAACAACAACAACAGTCAGTTGCTATGTTAAGACACAAAGGTCCTTTCTGGAATAATTCTTTCAAGAACAGTCTTATTAAGTGCATTTGCAAAACCCATTAAGCTCTCAGGAAGAGCATCCCAGGAAGGCAAGACCAAAATCTACCTTTGCTGCAGAGGAGAAGTTCATTTAGAGTTACCAGTCTCAAAAACCACCAATTAACAGCTCGGATTACAGGTTATGAAAGCGTTACAGATCATGAGTAGCAGATACATCTTAACATTAACTGTTCAGAGGAGAGTATTGCATATTTTGGACGCCTTCAGCACTGCTTTACAATGTAGAAAGAAATAGAAATCAGGAACTACCATGGAGCAAACTTTTGAGTGGTAGCGTAGTTGAACTGATTTCTGTGCTGAAACATGTCAATCCTGGCTGATGATATTACATAGAACCCCATTTGAAGGTGCATCTAAACCCTATTATTATTAAAAAACAAGGTGCTGGAGTTGGTAGCTGTATGCTGACCATACTCACCTGCCTAATACAGCATAAAAAAAAAAACTAATAGTAGTCTATAATGTAATCAACTGTGATATACCCATAATGTTGTTTGAAATGATGTCATTAATAAAGTCCCAATATTTTTTTTCTTTCAACAAGTTAACCTAGATTCCAAAAGTTTGTCTTTAATGCATTTTTATATCTCAGAGTCCCTTTGTTTTACTTTGTTTTACTCCAAATGTGGCATTTCAGGTTTTATATGAATGAGCTACTGCTGAGTAGCTGCCGTAGCATGCTGTTGTAGGGTGTCTTCTTATAAGAGGTCACAATGGTGAAAAAAATGTAATTGGCTTGTTTAAGTTCCAGCTAAGACAAAAAGGTAAAAAAGACAAAAAGCAGGGAATGATTTTGTTTGTGTGTGTACACCAGAGGCCCGTCTGAACGTCTAAACATAGTGATTGACTAAAAAGTTAATTTTGCATAATAGGACCCCTTTAAAAGTCAGATTGTCTCAACAATATCTAGAGTCATGAGGCACTCTTGGGTTTATGTCCACTTCCCTATGCCAGATAACTATCCACCAACTTGACCAAAGCCTGACAATGATAGTTGTTGTCACATTTAATTCACCTAGCAAGGTCATTTGTAGGCAAACTGTTTGGGTTATTTTTCACCATATTGCATTTGTTAAATTTATACCTTCAGGAAGACAGCCTGAACACAATCAGATAAACTGATAATCAAATATAAGAGTAAAGCATTGTTACTTTTTGCTTCAATATTTTTCCTCAATGTACTTTATAGGACAGATAAAATACTAATTTGAACAATTTTATGCAGTGTAGAGTTTCCTCTCTATAACATCCAAAGGATTTTCCCAAACCACTCAAACTTTATGCTTTACTTTCCACTATACATCCATCTCAATCCATCTAGGAACCGCTGTAGTCCAACTAGAGTCTGTGGTGGCCAATGCTGTTTACCATTGTATTTAATCCCATTTAGGACTAATGATGAACATTTACATGTGCGCGAAAAACGTGCAAATTGCACACAGACCCAGAGCCACTATGGCCACTATTTGGACTGTATATTAAGTACTACCATTATAGTGTCACATCTCACTGTGCAGCATTGCCGCCTCACAACTTTAACATCATGGGTTGAGTCTTGAGCTCACTTTGTTGCATGTGGGTTTATGTGTGTTCTTTTCTAGTTCTCTAGTTTCCTTTCAAAACATACAGGTATGTGGAATGGCTATTTGTAATTGCCCTTACTGTGGAAGAATGTACAGTATAGGCCTGGTGACATGTGACACATTTTCATCGCACTTATGGTGCATCCTCACATCATGCGACACACATTCTCATGTATACCATCCCGGGACTTGATAGGCTCTGGATTTACCAAGACCCTGACCAGAGAAGTTTAGAAGTGGTTTTAGTGCTTAAAAAGCAATAGTATTATTTCTCTCTATATATAGACATATAATTCAATATTTATTATTTAAGCAGACTTACAGTATGTATCCAACATGGTTTGTGTTAGCATGCATGTATTGCATCTGTAAAAGTGTATTGTACCTGATTGTTGTGCCAGATATTAAGGGATTGAAACACTTGAAAGGAATTAGTTTGGCTGCTTCTGAGTCTGATTAGTTCGATTGATGCCAAAGCCCTTGAACGCCAAGTAGCATTACACACTGACTTCCTGCATAAATCACATCCAGATCCTGGGATTGAATTAAGAGCTATTTGGAAAAGTTCCTTTTATTTTATGAGCTCATTTATGGTTCAAGGATATTAATATTGAAGTCCTAGCACATGAATCATAAAGTTCTTACTCCATTTTTAGTTGTCCGTTAATGAATCCAATGTGTGTATTTCATACATATGTGTCAAATAAACCTCATGAATAAGAGGGAGAAATGTTTATATATTTTGATATTCCTTCGTTTTGGTGTTTTGATGATAATTGTAATTGTAGAGAGTGTTGTCTAACATGTCGCATCAATAGCTGTTCAAGTGATTTGAGATCAGCTGAGTGTGAAATATATAGTACGTGATTTATACTATTTTCATCATTCAAACCATTCAGTGAGCTGTCATGCCCTGTCAGTAGAGACAGGATCATCTTGAAAGAGACCATAAGTCAGAATAAATTTTGATTAGTGTTAAAGAGAATCCTCAATCACACCATCATAAAAGCCTTACACATTCTAAAAAAGCCAGTGGGTCTTCCTTTATTTTTGTCACCTGTCTGTATATGAGTTATTCTGTAATTTGGAGTATATTTCACAGTAAAAAATAAAAATAAAAAAAAATTTTAAAAAGTACAATCAAGTAAAACATAGCTGCGCCTTGCAAAGGGTAACCTTTAACAATTATTTGAAGGTAAAGGATGGTTTCCTTACTTAGTCATTCAACTATGTTACTAATAGAAATGTGTCATGCAACTCAAACATTATTTGGAAATATATAATAATTTAATATTTTTTTAGTATGTAGACATGATAATAAATAATAAATAAAAAAAATTGTTGTTAACTCTATTCTATTTTTTTTATTATTTTGAAACCAAGAACCCGTCAACTGCAAAATTGACAACATCCTGACGATTTTGTTGATCTAATGTTTGTGCGACATTATAGCGTGTTCTCCATTAATAGATAAAATATTATATTTTTAAAGAAAATATTTCGAATAAATATACTTATCATCAACAGAAATGAAATGTACCCCTATTTATAAAATGAGTCACATATCTATATATATAGCATTACATCATAGGTTGAAGTATGGCCTGTGGTTATCCTGGTCACGATCACAGTGGGTTTTATTCCAGGAACTGTAGAAATGAGGTTGTAACATTGGTCCAGAGAATTTCACACACAGTGATTCGTACCAATTGGAAGGTTAGCGTGAGGAGGTCACCTACCGTAATATCTTTGGCATGTTTTTTTTTTAAGCATCATATAAGTTTGTCTTTTGTAACAAGCCATGTCATCACATTAGTAATCTAAATAGAAATGAAACAAAACAAAATCTCTCTACATTTCATTCTGCGTTTTATTCAATCTACTTAAATATTTTTGTCCATTTGATGCAATTGATGACGCTTCATCACTTGAGTATTTCAATCCTACTCTGTGTTTTAATTCAGTCTATTCCTCTCTCTCTCTCTTTTAGGATGTAAATCAATCATTGCCCGGATGGAGAATGCTTCCTCCTCATCCTCAGGTCTCCCTTCCTGCACCTACAGTGAGGATTTTAAGCGCATCCTCCTCCCTGTGGTGTACAGCGTGGTCTTCGTCCTGGGCTTACCACTCAATTGCGCTGTCATCCTTCACCTGTGGGGAACCAGACATTCCCTGACTCGTACCAAGATCTACACGCTGAACCTGGCTGCAGCTGACTTCCTGTATGTGTGCTCCCTCCCTCTGCTGATCTACAACTATGCCAGTCGAGACTACTGGCCCTTTGGGGAGTTGACATGCCGGTGGGTACGGTTTCAGTTCTACAGCAACCTGCATGGGAGCATCCTTTTTCTCACCTGCATCAGCGTTCAGCGTTACTTGGGCATCTGCCATCCGCTGTCCCCGTGGCTCAGAAGAGCAGGACGTAAGCTGGCATGGGCTGTTTGTGCCAGCGTCTGGGTCATTGTAGCACTTCTGTGTGCACCAACATTCGAATTCGCAGCGACGGGCATCCAGAGAAATCGTACTGTGTGCTACGAGCTGAGTGTGCCTGAGCGCTCACAGCAGTATTACCCATACGGCATGGCCCTCACCTGCCTGGGTTTCCTGTTGCCCTTCATGGTCATTGTTGTGTTGTACTGCAAGATGGCACGGGTTCTGTGCCAACCGGATGACGCCAGCGTTAAAGCCGCCAAAGAGAAGAAGTACAAAGCTGTTAGGATGATCGCCATTGTGGTGCTAGTGTTCGCCATCAGCTTCCTGCCGTTCCACGTGACCAAAACTATGTACTTGTTAGTGAGGACCATGCCTGATGCCTCATGCCAGCTCCGGAACTTTTTATCGGTGGTGTATAAGAGTACGAGACCGTTTGCCAGCATGAACAGCGTGCTCGATCCCATCCTGTTCTACTTCACACAGCCCAAATTCAGACGTGGAACACGCACCTTGCTGCTCAGGGTCACTACATTTAGAGACACCAGCAAACCAGAAGCACGAATACCACAAAACCTACTAAACAAGAAATCATGAATAATGTGACATATGAAAGCATGTTCCCACCCAGGTGTGGTATCTACTGAGGAAGAGTTCCAAAACTCTCCTGAGCAAGAACTTGCACCATTTCTGTCTGTAATGAAATAAATGATGCAAACATCAGTTACAATACTAACCAAATATCACAATACTAACCATGGACTAATAAGTCCACAGATATTCATACAAACATTCCTTACAATAAAAAAAAAAAAATCAGGGCTTAAAAAACCAAATATATAAGAATAAGAATTATATACTGTATATATATATATATATATATATATATATATATATATATATATATATATATATATATATATATATATAAAAATCTTGTGAACACACTTCAGGATAAAAAAAACTTTGACAATTTTGACAATGGTTAGCACTGTCGCCTTTCACCTCGAGGGTCCGGGTTCGATTCCCATCTCTGTGTGATATGGAGTTTGCATGTTCTCCCCGTGCTTGGTGGGTTTCCTCCGAGTACTCTGGTTTCCTCCCACAGTCCAAAGACATGTAGGTTAGGTTAATGGGCATTTCCAAATTGGCTGGAGTGTGTGTGTGCCCTGCGATGGATTGGCACCCTGTCCAGGGTGTACCCCGCCTCGTGCCATAAGTCTCCTGGGATAGGCTCCAGGCCCCCCGCGACCCTGAATACAGGATTAAGCGGTATAGATGATGAGTGAGTGCGTAATGTAGTAAACATCATACTATTTTTCTTTTCCTGAGGTGTGTATACATTTTTGGCCTGACTCTGTGCACAATGTTTCCAGTAAAACTGGACATTTTGGACAAAAGGCCTTCATCCACTGTGTCACGATAGTACTTCTGATATTATATATTATGGAAACTAGTGCTATATTTATAAAATGTAAAAATATTATGTTTGTCTCCTCATGTACTTCATCAAATCAAATATCTATCTGGACAGAAATGTAGGCTTGTCACATTGGCATAAAGCCCTAGCATTAAACAGCATGAGAATTAAAAGAACTATTTTTAATTTACAGATTTTATGAATTATAATCCCACTACAAGTGTAACTGTCAATAACTGTGAACGGTACTATGTATAAATTCAGCCACTAGGTGGTGTGATTTACCAGGAATAGCTGGTAGCAGTAACCCACACTTAGCTGCTCTGTACTTTCTTATGCAAGTATTTATACAATGAGAAAATATGATTGAATCTATAATACACTTAGATGCGCTGCACTGTATGAATTCCTGAATAAGTATATGAAGACCTAATAATTTGCACTCTTGTTTTGACCATGTGACGATGCATCTTACACTTCTGACTTACAGTACAGCAAACCTAAAAAAAAAAAAAACGAAATGTGTGTAGCTGTTGAAAAGGCATTGGTAGTGTAAATGCTGTGAAGCCAGTGAGAATATGACTAATTTGTGAAGCTGTCGGGTGTCTTGTAGCTTTGTGAAAAGTTGTTAAAAACTGTTGTGTGTGCTGTATTTTCATGTCAAGTGTTAAATGTGAATTTTAGAACTGTAGAACTAGACATCACTGTGTTATTACTGTACCTGAC
The DNA here is from genome assembly GCA_011419295.1 of Clarias macrocephalus. Classification (NCBI taxonomy): domain Eukaryota; kingdom Metazoa; phylum Chordata; class Actinopteri; order Siluriformes; family Clariidae; genus Clarias; species Clarias macrocephalus. The sequence continues at coordinate 55,406 of JAAGKR010000166.1, forward strand.
TGGATATTAACCTAATTTAACTGTAACTTTTTCCCTGTGTCATGCCACAGTGGTCGCTGATGCCTGCTTTGCAAATGTTGTTAGACATAGTTTATCTGCACTTTGCCCTAATGCACAGTATTAAAAATAATAAAACTACTAGAAGTTGTGTGTCTTTCCATGGCCTGTGTCTTCAGGTTTCTTATATGTATAAACAATGAATATCAGCAGCACCAGGTCTCTGTTCAATCTTGAAATTGTGTAGAATGCCTGTGAGCGTTATTACAGGGTTTGCATGGATTTTCAAATTTCCTTCCAACATATATAACATGGCAGTAGGTAGCTATGCAAAATGTGAATGTGTATGAGTGGTAACATTGAATTGCCTGGCATCGCATCCAGGCTTACTGCTACACACTATTGCTACAGTACACACCAGTCTGCCCTGGATAGGCTCCATAATTACTGTAACCCTAAAACAAGCTAAAGTCATTACTGATCAAATGAGTGGCGGTGAAAAATTTTAAATCTCCATATTACAGAATACTAACCAATTTACTCTATCTGTATAATACACGTGGCAATGAGAAGGAATGCAGGAAAATAATCTCACCGTATAAAGTTTTTTCCCCCTTTAAATCTTAAAAGTTAATATAATATAATAATATAATCAAAGTAGGTCAGTTCACAGTATTGTGCATCTATTTGCTCATATTCGGTAACCTTTTTATCCTGGACAGGATACTGGTGGATCAACACAGGAAAACACTCTACACTAGACGAGAAGCTAGTTTATCGCATGGCAGGCTTTTTAATCAGTGGGAGGAAACCAGGGATGTCAGAGGAAACCCATGCAGACACAGGGGAGAACAGGAATGAAGCAGGGACACTGAAGCTGGGAATAGTGCAAATATGAGAAATGAAAAGAAAAATGCTACAATGTCACCACTCAGGAGGGCAATGAACCCAGGTTCAATGGCCTGTGTGGGGAAAGAAAAAAAATGCAGGACATTGTTTTCCATGGTTTACTTTCAAGATACAGAGTGAAATCAATAGAATTTTAATTCATTAGGTGTTCTTACATTGAGTTGATTTTGACCATCATTTCCTATGATGTAAATCACATACAAATTATGCTATGTTCTTCCATGCGAAACTGCAGGCAAATGTGGTCCATATCTGATTGATGAATAAAATCAGTTTTTTTTTCTCTTTCTCTCTGTCTATGTAAAGTGTTCATTTTATCTTTCCAATGTGACCAAAGTCTGGCATTAGTCTGAACAGATCACGCTCCTTCACTGATCCACCTGTGCAAAGAAACAAATGTGGTTACGCATGATGCCTTCTAAGATTTCAAGGGCATGTAATTCTGCCTCTTCTTTCATTCAAGCTTTTAATTTTATTATATTTTTACAATTCCTTTGGCACTGCAGATAGGTTCACCTGTAGCCAGGTTTTGATATGTCTTCAAAAACAAAGCAGTTAAGCGATACTCTTCCTCACTCACTCACCATCTACCATCTTGTTTTATCCTGTGCACAGAGTACAGGGTCAAGGGGGCCTGGAGCCGATTCTAGTCAGGAGAAAACCCTGGACTGGATGCCAATCCATCGCTGGCCATACACATACACACACTACAGGGAATTTGTTACCTCACTCTCCTGCCACTGACATTATCCTTCACTCTCATTTTCACTCACTCACTCATCATCTATACCGCTTAATCCTGTATTCAGGGTCACGGGGGTGCCTGGAGCCTATCCCAGGAGACTTAGGGCACGAGGTGAGGTACACCCTGGACAGGGTGCCAATCCATTGCATACATACACACACTCACACACACATTACGGCCAATTTGGGGATGCCTATTAAGCTAACCTACATGTCTTAGGACTGTGGGAGGAAACTCAACAAGCATAGGGAGAACATGCAACCTCAACGCACACAGAGATGGGAATCGAACCCAGACCCTGGAGGTGCATGGTGCCAGTGCTTCAGACAGATTTTCCATTTTTTTTATTGGGATAAAGGAGGATTTAGGAGAGGGAGGATGTAGGAGGATATTTAAAAGTGGGCCAAATAAGAATGTGATTGCATGCTTTGCTTTCTTTTATTTTATGCTGTTCACACTGCTATGGGAAAAACAGATCTGAAACTCATATGGAGGAGGGGGGGGGGGCACTTTTCCCTCCAGTATGAACATAACTCTAGTGCGCGCGCGCATGTGCGCGTGTGTGTGTTCCTCAGAATGTACATTTTCCCATCAGAGAGGAAGCGCGGTTCTTCTTCCCCCCATTACCCCAGGGGCTCTTACTCTCCCCCTTCCCCACACTCAGTCCCGCCCTCCCTCCCTCACTCACTCCAACCAGCCATTTAGGCATGCAAAACACACACACACACACACACAAAACACAGCACATAAGTCAACCTTAATGATGTCTGGATCATCAGGTTGAGCACACTGGAGTCGGAAAGAAAGATGCGTTCGCGCAGAGACGCTCTCAGCTTCCGAAATGGGAATTACTTCGAGGACGCAACTTTCTGCGGAGTTCCACAAGTTGGCCGCTTACTGCTCAGACTTTGAGCCTCTTTTCCTCCTCCATGGATGGAAACCAAGCGGAAGGAAAGCAAAGCTGGGAAACTCGCGCTTGCGTCAGTTTCCCTGAAGTGTGAAGTTGTGTCAGGTTTGCTTCGTTGAGTGCAAGATTGAGCCGGGTCAATGGGGACGCGGGGTTAGTTTTGTTTTTGTTTTGTAAAGTGTCAGAAAGAAGAAAAAAAAAGGTTTGTGGATCTATCGATGAACTAAAAACAAGCAAATAACGAGGGACGCCCCCCCCGAAAAAAAGGACGCACGCGATGGCAGAGAAGGAGACGCAGAGCAAGTCTGCGGTGTACCGGAGTGTGTCTTTCAAAAAGCTGCACAATTGGAAAGCCAATAAACGCGGTGCGGGAGCCGAGGAGGATCAGCGCCACGGCTCGGAGGATTTGGAGACTGGAGCAGCCCTTCCCCCTCCGGCTGCACCGCTCTCGGATATGCGCAGTGCTGCTGTGGCTAGAAAAGTTTCCAAAATCTCAGCAGCCAGCCTCTCGAGGGCAGAGCTGAAAAAGGGCTCCACTCATCCCATTTCACCCTCAGTCCGTCAGCTCTCAGAAAAGTTTGGAACAAACACAAACTCAAACTCGGGCAGCACGTCTTCAGTTCTTCAGGCTGCAGTTTTACCCAGGATTAGATCTCCAGATGAGTCAACTCCCCAGGACATTTCAGGATGTCTGCCTGATCAGAGCAAAGATCCTTCTTCAGGAACGCTGAGCGACAGACTTTGGGATCATAAGTGTCAAGAGTCTGGCTCTGGCTCGGATTCGGATAGAGGTCATAAACCGAGGGTTCGAAAGATCGGAAGCGGCACGAAGGCAGGTAAGAGTGGTTTTTCTGGAGTCAGTGATTGCTCTGACAGCTTTAGTGGTAACGCTTTAAATTCAGAAGATGATATTTTTGTCCTAGGAATTTCACCTAGCAAGTCTCATCGCCGCCATCGCTCCTCCCAGGCTGAAACTATTCATGTCGATTCGAGCTGGCCGAGCGTAACAAAGATCCGAGAGCTTTTTGGGGATGGTGACAGAAAGAAGCACAAGTCATTGTCAGATGGAGAGGATTTAAAATCTGATGACTATCACTTTTACCGTTCCTACCGCAGAAAACACAGCAACACTTCCTCCGACAGGCAGTCGCCACTGCAGCCAAGAGGACACTGGAAGGATATAAACAGCTCAGATCATGATGCTAACAGACATCAGGGTATGGACTCTGCTTTTAACACAGAAAAGCATTTTCATGATGGTGAACTGAACTTTGTGACAAGACACCTGTCAACAGATATAAGTCGAGGCGAGACCCATAAAAGTAGTGACCTCCGATCCACTCCACCCGCCCCTCCACCTCGCAGTAGTTCTGTTGCACTGCCGCTCAGGTCTCATTCGAATGCTTTCAGTGAGCAGCTGCAGGAGCAGAGACAGAGGGCGAAGCAGCCGCAGCCATCAGATAGTTTGCATTCCTCACATAGTTCCTTCAAACCACAGACGGGCTCCTCCGTGGAACCGGTCAGCACTCATGAAAGATTGAGCTCTGGAGAAGAGGGGGACGAGTCTGGAGGGCAGACAGGTAGAAAATCACTCTCATTTGTGCACAGCGCTGAAGGAACTGGCACACACATTTCAAAGAACAAGCATGATGCCTGGGCAAAGCCCTCACATAGATCTTCAGGTAGTGAGGAAGACAGCCCAGCAGGATTAACTCATCAGGTTCGACGTCGTTCTTTGAGAAAAAAGAAGAAAAGCAATTGTAGTAGAGAGAATGAGGAGTCTGATGACAGTGATGACCAGTATGTAATGATGGAGCACCTGGAGCGCCACCAGCGTTCGTGTGATTCCCAAATGGAGGGACGTAGGATTGACAGCTTGCGGTCCAAGGGCTGCTTTAGTGGGCCGATGTGGGAGAGAGGGCACACAGCTCGAGGTTCCTCTGGGGTTCAGGACAGTTTTAGACATCTGTGTAAAGCTTCTGAGGGACAAGTTGGCACCAGTAATGTTCCATTTGTATCACGTGTGTCAAAGGTAAAAATTCCATCATTTCTCTCCACCCCCTTGGGGTCACGCTGTAACAGCAGATATTCCAGCACAGAGACTCTGAAGGCTGAAGATCTCATGAGTTCATCATCCAACAGAGCTTCATCTTCTGTCCTAAGCAAAACATATCATGGCAATGCTACTATGTACCGCTCACCTAGTTTTGGGCATGGGGACAATTTTTCTCGTGCCCCAGTCCGTGTTCATTCGCGGGTAGTGCCTACTTTGAATCAAGGCGAAGGCATTTCTAGTTCTGCAGAGAACAGACTAGAATGCCATGCTTTTAGTCATGAAAAAGATAAAGACAGAATATCAATGTCAAATCCTGACATTGCTTCAGAAACTCTGTCACTGCTAAGTTACCTGAAAACTGATTTGTCAGAGCTAAGGATGAAAAGGAAAGGCCAGGATGGTGAGGAAAGTCTAAACTCCAGCATTCAGGGTGCTCAAAACGCATCAACTATGTACAGAATGGGTTCAAGACCCTTAGGTTTGAACACGAGAAGGCCCTCACTAAAGGACCTCACTGCTACTTTGAGGAGAACCAAATCTTTCACTTACTCAGAGAAACCAGTAGGGTCAGCTATGAGGAGTTCATCAGAACAAAGACTGGACTGTGAAAGTGATGGAGATCGAGTAGTCATCTCTGATAGAGAGGTGGAGAGTGATGATTGCAGAGTTTATTATGACTATGAAGAACCAATGCCAACCCCTTTACAAGATCGCTATGTTCAAGAAGCAAGACAGGTAATAAGGGATATTTGTAAAATGAGCGCTAACAAGGATTATGATGATGATGCTGATGATGATGAGGATGATATTGCAGGTTTTAAAAGAAATGGGAATTTTGACATGGTGGAAGATGATGATAAAGAAACTAATAAGCAAGTGGAGAGGACAGATGGACAGAGTGTAGATACTGTAAACAAAAAACAGCCTATTGGAGAAAGTGGAAAATATTTACCAATGGGAAATTCAGAGGAGAACATGTTTGGAGATAAATCATTGGATGAACTTTCAGGACATGAATCAAGTATGACAGATGAAGGAATTGTCACAGAGCCGGAGGTTGGTTCATATGGAGGGCTGTCCTCTGGTATGGACTTACTAGGCCAAACGCTCATGGTTTGGACTCAGTCTGGACTGTATGAGGACCAGTCACCCCACATGATGCCAGAGAATTCTCTTTCCACTCCTGTCCCTGCTGTGAGGACAGAATATGAGGCAGTAGCTATAGGAGGAGATGTAAGCATCAGTAAAAATGTAAACCAGGCTTCTTTAGAGGCACCACCTACCCCCAGCGCTCTTCGAAGACGGAGAAAATTCTCCTCATCTGCCAACAATGGTTCAGATGCCAGCAATGGCAGTAATGGGGAGTCAAATGGCGAGTCTGCTTACCGTTCTCTCAGTGATCCTATGCCACATCGAAGTCGCTCTGTGGCAGAGGATGGCAATAACAGCTTTTCTGTGGACAGCAACCTGCTTGGCTCACTCTCTCTAAACTCTAAGGTGGGTGTAAGTGCAGATTCCTGTGCAGCAGATCTGTCAGAATGTACTGGCAGCGCAGCTAGTGACCTGTCAGTGTATAGTGACTCTCTGCGGGATTACAGCACTGTGATACAGAGCATAGTTCATGAACCTGGTGCAATGGACAAACTCATTGACGAGAAGGCAAATGGAAAAGCAGTGAAAAAGAAGAGCTTTAGTGACCCTAGCAGACGAGGAGAACTGATTTCCCCATCCATTGAGGTCCAGAAACATCCTAATGAAACTATTAATGAATTGGAACAACCCATTCCTCCTTCCAGCAGTGAGCCGATCTTGTCAGAGCAAAGAGATGAGCTGTGGGAGCTAAACAGTGAGCAATGTCCGCTGTATTCCAACAGAAAGTCTAGATCCCAATCAGAGCATGTTTTGCCCTGTCAACTTGACAATGGCGATGAGAATGTGGCCAACGAGGAGTTAAAGTTTCCCTTTGACCCAAAGCTCGCTCAGGTGTTGTCTCCTTGCATAAGTCGTCGGGGGTACAAGAAACGCATACATAGAGTCACGCATCAGCAGTCTTGTGATGATGTGGACCAGTTAGCGGAGCATCAAGAGGACCAAACCTATGAAGATCATCTGGATCCTTCCAAGTCCAAAATGCCACAGCCTCCTATACCTAAAATAAGGCCCAAACATGTACGCCATGCCAGTGAACCGGCAACATTTGTGCCCATTACTCCATCTAACCAGCAGCGTAGCTCTATTAAGAGCCCTGAAACCCAACAACTCTCAAGACACCGACAAGGAGAGGGGACTCCATCTTTGGAGGATGTGACGGAACAATACATCCTGGCCTTGAATACACCCGATGGGTCTTCAGACACCCCTGCTGATGAAGCTGTTCTGGAAGGTACCAGCGCTGTTCCTACAACATCCGCCACTGACCCAAAACTGCAGAGGAAGTCCAGTGATGAGCTGACCCAGGCCCCGCTTAAAACCAAACCACGAGTGGTAGGTGACATTTATCTTTGATTTGTTTGAGTCTTATGTTTATACGATGCTGGTACGTGACTTAAATATGTAAGTATTAAATGTCTGGTGGTGCATGGATCTGTCCTTAAAACGTGAAAAGCTGAACCACCAAGTGTGCATTGAAGGCTAAACTTAAACTGTACCTGTAATACTAAAATGTTCAGTCTAGTTACAAATGACCTGTTGTAAATGGATTGTTGGACTGCATTAGAGCAAAGATGGGGTGAATCAATCATACTGTAGAGTGCTCAGGGCTACCTTTTGGAGCAGCGTGTGCATGTGTGTCAGAAGTGTTATTCATGACTGATGGTTTCTTTTTGTGAAACCTATTGCCTCAGAATCCAGCGAAGAGCCTTTATGGCACCAGATCTGTTTTCGTCTGTGATTGTGAAAGATTAGCTGCAAACATTGGACCAGATCTTTTTCTTCAGAGTTTTGTTCCTTCTATTCCTTTGCTTAGTATGAATGTATGCCTTTTTGTGTATGCATATGTGTTTCTGATATGCTCCATATGCCTCACTTTCTTCAGTGTGAGAGCATACCTTTTTTTCCCTAGCTCTTTGAAAAGTCATGCTCATTCTTTCCTGGCATGTTTTGAACAGATCATTTTACCTCCTTGTGTATTTAGATAACAATTTAGCTCAGGGAACAGTTTGTATTAACATTTCTAATGGCTGCCTAGCTGCCGGTCCTCTGAAATGGTCTCAATATATTTTAGATTGAACAGCACATTGCGCTTGGGTATATATAAATTGAGATTCGTTGCAAAGTGTTACAGATTTTCAGAGATTAGTTTCTTTTGTGTGTTTATAATGAATCCACCCTTTTGTAGGGCGAAGCTAGGTTGTATTCTGCTCGGTCTTTTAGCACCTTTTATGGTTGTGTACTTTTTGATTTTTTTTGTGTGTGATGCTGAAATTCGGGCTGATGAGTGTGACGGGTGCAAATGACACATTACTTTGATTAATACCGAGTTGCTGAGCTAAAATACCCGGTTTGTAGTTGCTTTTGACCTAGATAAGAGTTAAAATGCCTTGCTGGCCTTGACTTTTAGCTTGGATAATTTGGTCCGAGACATCATTCACAGTAGTGAGTATCTGAGTCATCATTCACAGTAGTCTCTCTGTCTCCATCAAGCATGCACACTTAGTCTTGTTGCAGAAAGAAACACTGTAATGTAGGGCTGCACAATACGATGAAAAATTCACATTGCGATACTTTTGACACATTTTGATTAAGATTTTTTTTACCTATTAAGTGTCGCATTTTGTATACAAACATACAAAATATTGGCAAAAGTATTCGCTCATCTGCCTTCACATGCATATGAACTTCGGTGACATCCAATTCGTAAGTCATAGGGTTTAATATGATGTTGGAATATGAAGGTTTAGGAGGGTGTTGATTGCAATTTTTGACCATTCTTCCAGAAGCGCATTTGTGAGATCAGACACTGGTGTTGGACGAGAAGGTTAAGGTCAGGCCAGTTAAGTTCTTCCACAACAAACTCTCTCATATTCATGGATCCTGTCTTTCTAGACCTTGCTTTGTGCACTGGTGAGCAGTCATGTTGGAACAAGAAGGGGGCCATGCCCAAACTGTTCCCACAAAGTTGGGAGCATGAAATTGTCCAAAATGTTTGGTATGCTGAAGCATTAAGAGTTCCTTTCGCTGGAAGTATGGGACTCCCAACTTCTGAAAAACAGCTCCACACCTGTTCCAACATGACTGTGCACTAGTGCACAAACCAGGATCCATAAATACATGGATGAGTGAGTTTGGTGTGGAAGAAGTTGACTGGCCTGCACAGAGTCCTGACCTCAACCCAATAGAACACCATTGGGATGAATTAGAGCAGAGACTGCGGGCCAGGCCTTCTCGTCCAACATCGGTGCCTGACCTCACAAATACGGAATAATGGTCAAAAATTCCCATAAACATACTCTAGAGTAAAACTTGAAATAAGCCTTCCCTGAAGAGTTGAAGCAGCCAAGGGTGGGGAAACATCATATTAAACCCTATGGTTTCTGATTTGGCTGTTACTCAACTTCATATGCATGTAAAGGCAGGCGAGCGAATACTTTTGGCAATATAGTGTATTTATCTAGACTAACACCAAGTGATGTCACAAATTATCTCGTTAAGAGGATGTCTGGCAATATTTATTCATCACCTAAAAATGCTTACGTAAATTCCCGATTACATCCAACATAGATCACTGTATGGTTTAACAAACATTCCTCTGAAACTGCTCAGGTACTGGGACTGGACTGAAAATGAGTCCTTCATGCTGGAGAAACTGCTCCTCGACATTAAAAATTCAGGAAAATCTTGCTCTTTGGAAGCAAGCCATGAATAAATTAGGGGTGGCTCAAGACATTTGGACAGTACTGTATATATTTTTCCAAACCCTACATTGTATTGTTATTGCATACCGTGAAAGGCCTCTTAATCCCCAGATTTAACTGATCCTCTGAATGAGAGAGTAGTAAATCATCTTGGTGATGATTAAAATCTTTGCTAATTAAACATAAAATTGCTGAAATATATTTTCATCAGATCTGTGCAATTGATACACAGTTAAATCAATGTATAAAAGCATGGATAAATATACAGTATAATGTTATCCTAATATATAATATCTATGTTTGATAATCAGCAAAACCTTAACATTTTGACTTGAGAGAGAATCATTTGCGAGCACAGTGTTGCTATATAGCACCTAGAGGGAAGAAGAAAAAAAATACATAATGCCTGAGTAAGGCACTGTTCCACTGCGAGACTAGCTGTCTGTAAATCTACAATACTTTGATGAAAAAACACATCGAATATTACTAACCAGTTAGTGCTACTCTAGGGGTTATCTGTACACATTAGCTAACTTGGTAGCTCACAACTATATCACTTTATAAAGTATCGTATGCAGTAAGGTTTTAAATAAACTGAGTAGTTCAGCCTTGATGGGTTCTCGGGTTCATTTATGACGATGAGATCATCACACTGGGAGGCATTAGCGTCTGGATGTGGTCCCGAACTGTCTGGTAGTGTGTTAAACATTCAGAGAAAGAGTTTGCACCTCTTGTTACTAGAAGAAGAATACCATGCCGTCTCTCGCCAAAACAGCTGAATTGCTGGGATCATTCTGTGGATTGTCATGATTGCAATAGTGATGTAATCAGTAATGTTTATTGTGTTGCGCGAAGATTATCATTACCAGAACCGCTGAGTTTAATGGTTTGGGTGTGTTGGAGAAGAGCACCCTGTTTTTATCATTACTGCTGCGTGTGTGAGAAAGAGAGCCAGACAGAGAGAGGGTTGCAAAAAAAAAGAAAAAAAAAGTGCTGGCTAAGCATTCTCTAAGGAGTGCGTGATGCAAGCAGATGGTGTGAACACCCAAACATACTTGTGGTTGAGTAGACGACAGGACACGTACCTTCAGCTCAACCGTCGAAAGGAGAAATCAGTGATTGAAGATAGTGTTTAATGCCATGAGCAGCAGACTCATATGACCTCAAAAAGTGGCGAGGGAAGGACAGAAGGTGAAGCATAGAACTAGATTCAGGGTGTGGTGTAGGTGGGTTTAAAAATCTTTTTTTTTTTAATGGAAAGGAGAGAAGTGGTGCGGTGGCATTGTGGTTAGTAGGACTGTTCCCTTGCCACAACAAGGCCATTGGTTCACATCCCACTTTCAGGTCTGTGTACATGGATTTCTCTGGGTAGTCTGGTTTCCTCCCACAGTACAAACGCATGCAGGTTATGCTAATTGGCATTTCCGAATTGTCCGTAATGTGTGTGCGTCCTAGTGCGCCGAGTGCCCTGGGATTGGCTCCAGGCCCACTGTAACTCTGTAGTGGATAAGCGCTATAGAGAATGAGTGAGCAAGAGAAATGAGAGAGTACAGAACACATATGTGTGCTTATTGTGCTGTGGAGTGTGTGCAAAACAAAAAACATGACTGCACTGTGGACAGTAATTTAGCATTGACTAAATCTAGAGAGGAGCATGAGAATTTGCTGAAATTGTCTTGTAAATGCACACCATTATGTGTGTGTATTTGCATAAGTGTATTTCTACAGCCTTGGCCTGCTCCTCTGACAGCGGTGGTGTGGAGTGATCCTTCGCAGACAGGAAGCCGGGGAACAGAAACAGGAAGTTGTTGTGGTTAGCGATGTACTTGATGAGTTGCAGGGAAAGATGCCAGGAGAATGCTGCTACAAACTTCCAGGCCTGAAGCAACAAAGTACTCTCTGCAGACCTCGCACCTTTTCTTTCATTACCGTTCCCCGTACAGGTCCCTTGGAGTGCAGTCATGAACCGATTTCTTCTGTGCTTTAACTGCCTCTTCATGTTTAACTGATCCCTCCTTTATACAGACTTTATTTAACCTACAGCTACAGCTGTCTAGCTATAAGACTAGATACAAATAGATAGATTACGCACTCGCGCATCATCTATAACCGCTTTATCCTGTATACATGGTCGCAGAGGGCCTGAAGCCTATCCCAGGAGATTTAGTGCAAGAGGAAACCGGAGTACCCAGAGGAAACCCACAAAGCACTGGGAGAGCATGCGAACTCCATACACACAGCCCCTGAGGAGGGAATCAAACCCGGACCCTGAAGGTGCAAGGCGGCAATGCTAACCACTAAGCCACTGCGATTAATAGTAGTGGTCAGTATTATCTTACAGTACTCTATGGTTATCTGTGGCTGTTCCACAGGTGGTTAAGTGCTCTTTGACTTCCCCTGACCCTGACCAGTAAATTGTTCCTCGTCCTTGTTCTGTCATACTGTTCACACTCTCCACACCTCTGTGTTTCTCTTTCCTCTTTGAATCCAGTAAAGGAGGGAGTGCATAGTGCAGAGATGAGATCATCATCTTCATTTACTCTGCAGCAAGATCGGAGCATGATATCAGGTAGAGCAAAAGAGGGAGAGAGAGAGAGAGAGAGAGAGAGGGGACGAAGGTAGAGGATGACTGCAAAATTGAAAAGTGATTATTGGGAAGAGGGAAGAGAAAGCGCTGAAACAACTGAATAGAACAGAATGGCGAAAAGAGAACAGCAAGAGATGATGGGAAGAGGGGTATGAGGAAGAGGTAGAGGCGGAAATGAAGAAGAAGGAGATGATGCCTAAGAGCCTTGAGAAGTGTGTTTGTGTGGCTTGTGTGTGTGGCCTCCCTTACTTTTTTCACTTAAAAGAGAAAATGAAGTCCGTATCAGTGTGTCGCATTTCATTAACCTATTAGAAATAGATGATCTATGCCCCCCCTCACATCCTTCTCAGAAGTCGAAGGACATAATTTTATTTCTCTGCTATTTTCTGTTTCTCTCTCTCTCTCTCTCTCTCTCTCTCTCTCTCTATTACATCTTGCTCAGTTTAGTATTAGCACAAGGTAAACTTTAGAGAGTGATTAAAGAGTGGATCGCCTTGTGAGTGTGTGTTTATAGCGATGGCTTTGCCTTCATCAGATCCATCTTGTAGTGAAGTCTTAAAGCCATAAAGAACAATCTGGCCATAATCTTATTATACACAGTGTTCGCCTTCCTCCAGAGGTAGTCAATCAGCCAAGACTTGAAGAGTTTTTGAACTAGAAGTGTGGTTGCTCTGCAGCTAATGTAACTAACAGATGATTAGCCTTATATACCCTGCAGGTCCAAATCGACAACAGATTAAGTGAAACATATTTTTGCATTTTATTTTTGGCAGAAATACTCCATCGAGTTACTCACTGTAGGTCCTTAAATGCTTATTGGTTTCTGAACAGCAGCATTGGAAAACTTCCTAAAAGCTTGTTATTTTCCACTTTGATGTCATACTGCATATGTCTAGAGCATATAATTAAACACAATTAATTGTTTTTCGGTCCCAAAAGCTTTCCAAAACAAGAATCCTTTACTCTTCTTAAAAGAGCGTAGTCAAGTAATTGTTGCCACCTCACAGCTTCAGTATCCCGAGTTCAATCCTGAGCTTGAGTTACTCTCCACGCAGAGTTTTCGCAGTGTACATTTTGGTTTTCTTTGAGTTTGGTTTTTCCCCATTTTCCAAAATATGCTGTAAGTACTGGAATTTTCAACCAAGTGTGAATGTGTATGTGCATGGTGTGATGATCCTTTGATGTTTCCAATAAGAGTGCCTTTTCCCTTGACATGGCCAGTGACCCCAGGGAGGGATAGACTCTGCCTCCACTGTGTAGAGGGGCAGTTGCTGTCTATGGACAAATTAGGAAGGACATTACATGTTTCCTTGGATGTTTCTGTTCACTGGATTTAAAGAATACTTTAATGAGCACTATATGTGTAGGGGTTGGAGGGTTTGTTTGTTTGTTTCCTCCCTCTAATAAGCCCAGCCCTCTGTGATCTCGCTAGCATAAACAGGATCAGAAGGGCGGGGCAGGAAGAGAGAGGGACAACTTTCTATCACTGTTGATCTGCCTTTTTAATTCCCTGTCATTGGTCATTGCTGTACTCTCTCTGTACGATCTGTGTGTATGTATGTATGTGTGTGTGTTTTGACCAAGCAAACGGAAAAGGCCTGTTCCCCAGTGAGGAAACATTTTGGAGGGAATTATCAGTGCATTTCCTACATGCGTCCATCCCCTTTCTGTATGCATCCTCTTCTCTCTATCTCGCTCCTACCCTCTCTCCCCATGTCTCTTAATGGGTTAAATGTATTGACAATCCATTCCATAAGTCACAGCATGAGAAATTCATTATGGTCATAATCATTATTCTGACCATGTTTTAGCGATATGGTATTTAAAGGCTGAGGGAGCATGTTTTATTATCATCATAGAAGTGAAAGCTAACTGAGGATCATTCTTATCCTCCACCTGTTGTCAGTTTTTCTTTTTTTTTCTATCCACTTTCTTTTTGTCTTTGTCTCACTTGTGTCTTTGGCCCTCTTCCACAAACACACACACACACACACATGTGCATTAGAGGGAGACACCCTTCATAATTACAGAGTCTGGATGCTTATGTAAGGGGCTCTCTAAAATGGTGCTTTCTCATGTTGAAGTGTGTGTGTGTTTGCATTTCTAAGGATGTCATGTATGCAAATGTGTACACTGTGAGGAACAGTGTGTATATGGTTTGTGGTTGTTTGTGTGTTTGTAACAAAACAGCTCTCATTTGGCCACGGGTTCAGCTACAGATTTGTGTGCGCGCGTATGAGCACTGACGACCACTCGATCTTTTTTTTCCCCCCTCTTTTCTTTCCCTCTGATGTGGTCTCGTCCTCTCTCCATTTCCTGTTATCCAGCCCGAACAGCATTGTCTGTCTTTGTGATGTGGGATCATTCAGTTTCTCTCTCTTTGTTTAACCCAGCAATCATTGTTTTCCATAAGTTTGGAAGCTTCTCCTTGTGGAAAAATGACCCGAAGCCCCGAGAGAACCCCCTCCATGACTTGGATGAGTCATGTTCGGCTTGTTTTATGTCTTCATTCTGATCCGAACATGCGTCAGATGTTTTTCTGGGTTGGCCGAAGTGAAGCTCGAGTTAAATTTCTTCAGCCGTTTAACTTTGTATCTTGCACAGCTTGGTGTAGGTTAATTTCTAGCATCAATTACGTGTTGTAATATCTTAACATAAACATTCAAACACCTACCTGAACATCATACTGCTAAATGCTAACACACTGGCTCATTAAAGTTCAGTGTAAAATTCACCTCAATATGAGTTTATGGTGCTATGTATAGATGCCATTATTTCCATGTAGAAAATTCAAGGTGTATATTAAAATTGAATAAAGTTTGTTAGAATCAGGTGCTTGTAGCTGTGAGAAAGTACCAAAACAAAAACAAGCAAAAATAATGTATTACACACAATGCTCCTTCATACTACATTCAATCACTCTACTGTTAAAACAGATAATAAATAACAATTTCAGAGAGACTGGAATAATATTTTTTATCTGTAGCACAAGAAAACCAAACCATAGATTCTTCTCTTCCATGATTTTTCTGTTGAGGGAGCAAACGTCAGAGTCCTGTCAGATTCCTAGCTAATGCTAGCTGTTGTCAGGCTGATTCCATGACTATAATCAGTCCCCCAGGCTAACCATAGACTTAGCTAAGCTTAACTGTCGTCATGCTGTTTTCAGACTTTTAGCTCAAGCTTAGTGTTGCCTGGCTGCTTCTCGGACTATAATCAGGCATTAACGCTAGCTGTAGACAGACATTTAGCTAATGCTGTAGCTTACTATAGCTACTGTTCTTGGACTGAAAGTAACCAAAGAGAAAGTAATCACACTTTTGGCTAAATGCTAACTGTAATTATCCTGCAGACTCGTGACTGAGATTGGTGAACCATGACTCTAATGCTAATGTTGGAAAAAGTGGATAGCCACAGGAATGCTAGTACTAGTAATGCTGTTAGTTGAACATATTGTCCTTTCAATAGCCTTTTTATTTTATATATCGATGCTTGAGGATAATCTGGATTATTATTATAATTTTTTATTTTTTTTTAATTAAACCACATTTTGACTGACTAATCTACAGACTTTTGACTTTATGACTTTTATGTAATTGCAGCCAATCCTAAAACATTTAGTATTATCTAGTTATTTCTTTCATTAGTAGCAATGAGGGGGAAGCCGATTCAGTTACATGTCATAATTCTTTTGATTTCATATCGCAACAATGACTTTTAAAAATCTTAATATTTAAAAATCCTTTTTAAATTTACAGATGTTTGCATTTGCACATGTTACAGTTTCCATAGAGCATGCACTCTAAACTATTTACACGTTGGCAGGTAGCGCAGCATCCTGTGTGGATAATTTACTAAATTTGTTCAGAATTGTGATGAAATCTAAATATAATTTAATATCTAGTCAGTATATTTATAAAATCATGATACTTACAGAATCTCAATACAAATCGAATCGCACATAAGTATCAAGGTAATATTGTATCTGCTGGGCCCTGGTGATTCCCAGCCCTAGTATTTAGTGAGTGTTAAGCACATTAAATAAAGAGTTGCCTGAAAAATAAAATGTTCTACTTGTTTTTTTTCTTTTGTCACCATGATGGAGGGAACTTACAATGAAAGATGGATGCTTTCCAGTTTCCACTCAGTCATGAATGTTACATTAATACAAAGGTGCTACATGTTTTGTAGAAAAGTTTTACAGTTTTTCCATCCAAACACAGCCCCAGTGACTGTTAAGCATTGGAATAAAAACCCATGTTCAGTCCTTCGGTATTTCCTCTCTGGAGTCCGAACCCACTCACTAGCTCTGGCATACAAAGTCGTCTCTTTAGCGGATGAGGGCATAGCTCAGAGAGTGGGCAGCAGGGCCGCAGTGTGAGTATGGGCTCGCGGGAGCATCGGTCACTCTTCTGTGACTTGCATTCGGTCACTTGGCCTGGCAGGGCAACATGGGCACCCCTCATGATTCTTCTCAGGCCTGCTTTTAGGAGAACAGCCAAGACCCCTGACTCATGGCGTCAGCTCGCCGCTTTGCGTGCCCCTCACGTCAACGTGGTGATGTTCGAAAGACTTTTCCTCAGCGAAGCACCTCCTCCTGGAAAGGCCAGAACTATGGGACAAAAGACAGAGGTGGCCCTCAGGCAGGTTCCAGTTTGTTCTCTTCTGAAAACATTTTCATAATCTTAAGCTGATGATGTTTGGAGTCAGAATCATTGTTGGCACCTAATGCTGAGGTTAGGTTAAACTACAGGATAATGTACTCAGTCTTATCATATGTTTTTTTTTTTTTTCTTCTTCTTTTTCTTTTTTTATCTACATGGTGGACCGATGATCTTACAGTGTAATTTTGCACTTAAAAGGACTCCATGGTAATCTGTAATGGTAATCATGAGGAATCTGTGGTGGTGTTTAGCTTTTTCCTCATAATTTTTTTACCAATTTACGATAGGTATTTTTGTTCACATAATCCAAGAAGTACCTCAATATCATGACTGGGGACAGGCTCATGAGGTTTTTATATTACACTAATTGGCAAGCTATATCAAGATTTTTTTTGTTGTTGAAACATTTTTTAATCAGTTGACAGTAATACTAATAATTCCCTGTTCATGAATCAGTGTTAACGCTTTTAATGTAATTTATAGTCAACGCCTAAGTGTCATCTAGAAATTAGTGTGAAATTTGTACAGTTCCATTATATGCCAACTTAGATACCGCAATAAGAAGTCTGATTCCATAGGAACATGCAGCCAATTGGGGGAAGAAAGTGAACCAAATACAATAACGAGCAAGAACAATGGACACCTCACGATGAAGTTGGGAATAGTAAATAATACTCATTTATTTGTGTTGTGAAATTTGTACTGTCAGCCAGTTGCAGTGACATTTTAAAGTTATACAGTAAAGTACTGAGTAGTACTGTAATTAACTAGTTTTGCTTTCTTTTGTTTCTGTATAATATTGTGCATGAAGCTCGGTTATATTGCACTCACTAAGTATATTTAACCTACTAGTCATTGCACGAGGGGTAGTTAAGTGAAAACGGTACTTATGTTCTTATGTTCTAATGAATGAAAGGGTAAAACTGTTTAACATTCATAGATAAGCACAGCACTGTAATGAGACTCTCAGTTGCGGTAAAATATATGAATGGTGCACACATTTTAAAGAAGCCCATATGTCCATGACATGAACATCCAGAGAGTTTAACACCTGATTCTTGAAAATCAATGGATAGTGATTTTTTTGTCACCAACTTTCAGATGAGTCACATTTGTTTTTACTGTACACACAATCATTCATGAACATGCACATTACAGGAACTCAGCTAGGAGTTGTTTCCATATCCCTGTATAGTCCTGATCTCGCTCCAAGCCATTTCCACATGTTTGGGCCATTAAAGGAGTTCGTGGCCAACGTTTCAAACATAAAATAGTCCAATCATGGCTCCATAATTATGTGCTGACATAATTCTTTATCATTAGTCCTGGTTTGACTTGAACACCCCTCGTTTTTTGCAGTTTTGTTCCATAGAAATGTATTTTACCTACTGTATCTAGTTAGCATAAGCATGCTGGCTTAATCTCATTAGCCTTTTATTAAATATGACACGATGTACAATTTTACTCTAGTAGTATTTCTGTTATATGAAAATTTCAACAGATAATATTCTTAGAGTCATAACTACCCGATCTGCACCCTTGGCCACGTTTTACATCACTAAATAAATAGCATGCATTTTGGAACACAGCCTTGAATTTTTTATTCGCGTACTGCAGTTTGCTTGCAAATGCATTTTTTTACTAGAGAAGGAAAAATGTCAGCAGGTTTAAACAAGCCTGTTTTACATGTGTAATGAAATTGTCTAGATAACACCAGCTTGCTAGGTTTTTCAAACTTATGCTCAACACTGGTCCAGTAAACAGACTATAGTATTACATTTCCTGGCAACACCTTTAGCACTAGCTAATGTAAGAAACCTTCATCAGACCTTGTCCTTCTTTCTAAGTGGAAAAATAAGGGGAAAAAAACCTTTATCAGAGCACAGACTTTGCAGAGCAATGCTGCCTACCTAGGCACATTCTTCCTGAAAGAAACAATGGGGTAGTGTACTTACTTGCTAACACTGTTATGCGTGTTAAATATCATGTTATGTTTCGTAAACAGTTAGCGGGTCATGTCTAATCTAAACTGACATCAGGCTGACATCAGACATCAGGAATTGCGAATGCCACCACTGTTTTTGATTATTCTTGTTTGGGTTTCACGCCATGTTAGGGGGCCTAAGAAGTGATTTTGCATGCCTCTTTGGCACTATGTTTGACAGTCTTGAAATAGCCCTCGTTTTTATTTTCCTTTTTCAGCCCGAGCTCGTTCTGTAGCTTGGCTCTCAAAAGCTTTATGATAGAGAAAGGTTTTCGCTAGAAATACATTTGAAACAAGAAATAAAAACAATTGGAGTGCTGGAATGGCAGCTTGGCACAGGGCACGCAGTAGAATCATGGTGAAGGGGCCCAATTCGTTTAGAAGGGAGACTGGCACAGTGCCTTTTGTCCAAACTATCCCCCATTCCCACTTTCTTTAAGGGCATTTAAGGACACCACTTTTCTCTCTGCTTGCTACATTTGCTTTGAATAAAGTTGGCACAGTTGTGGTTCAGCCATCTTCTGTGGTGTTTGTTTAGTGCCATTTGAAAGCATATGAATTTTATCCCCTTTGCCTCATGTTTTGGTCCTCTCCTCCAGTGTTTGTGCTTTCTGTATTGTCAAAGAATGGCATGGGCCTATTGCAGACTGGTTGTCATCTGTCCGAGTGTGACACATATGAACTGAGAAAGTCATCCGAATAGCTAACATTAAAAGTGAATATTATGAACTTAGGAAATTTAGGAATCTGATTTTAAATTGCTTGCAAACCTTTAGACAACTCAGATCATGTATGCGAAAGATGGTAAATAGCAAATGCGTGTTACCTTGTAACATTTGCAGAAGTTTGAAAAAACACAAAGTTTGCTGCATGTCTTGCAGAAGGCACCTGTCTTGGTTAGCAACTGTCACATGATATGTGAAAGTTAGCTAATGGATGGGAATTAGACAGACCAGATTGAGAAGTTAACTTGACAGGATTTCTGCCAGTTCTTTTATGTTTGATAGCTGGTTAAGGAACTATGACAAAACGCATGCTAATAACTTCTTGCTTCTTCCTTGAATACTTCCAGACATGGACGAATGACATGGCCACATTCTGATCTATGGGCTTCGAGTCATCCACACTCGGAGCTGTTCTTATTTCTACACACACATATATATACCCAGACGCACATACTATGGTCTGCGATCTCATCTGTATATAGACTTCATTGTGTTATGTTGGGCAGGATTGGGTAATTTGACCACATTGAAATGAAAATACAATTTCGTCAAAATTATTATGTGGGGTTGTTTGGACATTTTTTTTTGTGTCCTTCTACATATATTCTGGAGGCAATATGAGCATTATGATGCTGCCAGCTGGCTGAACAAGAACCGAAAGGCAATGTGAGTGGAGATGAATTGGGGGTATTATAGAGAATTTATAGAAATAATACACGTATACAAACTATGACATGGCAAACCAGACATTAGAGATTGGTTATAGAGCTAAATGCTTAAGACAAGACAGATGATTATGATCATGTTGTACATTTTAAACACAATTTGTAAAGCCTTGATGTTTAGGGTAGAAGATTCGCTTTCAGTATTTCGACTGATGTATTTTGTGTTGTTGGATCTTGTAAACATCCAGTTACCTGAAATTTGCCAGGATGACCACATCAGAGATTGGCTATAGAGTTCAGCTGCTTATTAGAATATGATATATAAAAATTACAACGGATAAGGAATAAATCAATGGAGAGTGCTGTGATTAAAATGAGTGGTTTGACTTGGCCCGACATGAAGCAGAGGACATGTTCATTATTTTTAATAACAGTGGAGCACTGTGTTTGTGCGATTTTTATTATTTAAAGAAGGATGTAGAGTGGTACATGTACCTCGGCATACAAATTGAATCTATTCTGGTGGTGAGTTCATTCGTTCATTATTACCCATAGGAAATAATGTAAATGCAGATATTCCATTCTAGCCACCCAAAAATATGACCAATATTACCAATTTCCAACACTATTATCATATTTATGCATATAAAACAATCAAAGCATTTAGAAAAGACATGTTAAAGTAAAACATGAAATAAATAGACATTAAAACTAATTTAACCGTAAGTTATGATTCCTCTTGACACTTGTTCAGCTGCTTTAAAAAGAAAAAGAGAAAAAGAGGAAGTGGCTCCCTTTTTTTCTTGCTACCATGCTTGCTATGGTGCTATGTCTTCACTAAATCTTGCACAAAATGCAAAAAAAAAAAAAAAAAACATAAGGATATAAACTCGCTTTGCTTTCCCTTACGTGCAACAGTCCGTGTTTGGTTTGGCTCGGTTTGTTTGCTCGTATGGCGAAAATGCAAGGATAATTTCTCGCAAAATTTCTGTTCTTAAGATGAATATTCGTGAGGTAGGGCGTTCGTATGGTACCACTGCATTATACATTTTTATCCATTTATAAACACATTTATGCTAAATGTCTACGAAACAAACAGCTAACTGCCATTGCTCATCAGCTATAATCACTTTTTCCTTCACCAACTTCTTTATTTTTTTTATTATTTTTTTATTATATCTATTGAAGCTACTCACTCACTCATCTATACCGCTTTATCCTGAATACAGTGTTGCAGGGACCTGGAGAATATCCCAGGAAATTTAGGGCACCAGACAGAGTACACCCTGGACAGGGTGCCAATCCATCGCAGGACACACACACACACACACACACACACACACACACACACACACACACACACACGCACACACACACACTCTCATGCACACACACACACTCTCATGCACACACTACGGGCAATTTGGGAATGCCAATTAGCCTAATCTGCATGTCTTTGTATTGTGAGTGGAAACTGGAGCACTCGGAGGAAACCCATCAAGGACTGCCTGCACACAGAGGCAGGAATCATACCCAGGTGGGAATTGAAACCAGACCCTGGAGGTGACGGTGTTAACCACTAAGCCACCGTGCCGCCTCTATTGAAGTTAATGAGAGAGAAAAAAATGTATCTTGGCGTGATACAAAAAAAAGCTCATTTTTACATCCTAAATGCTTTTTCGGTTGAAAAACTCATATTTAACTCTGACAGGTACAAAGTGCTAACACTGGAGCGTCCTTCTAAAAATGCTAAATAAATTAATAAATAAACTTTTTTTTTACAGAATTACACACATTTTACAAATCTTCTTGCATTGAACTTGAAGATGAATAAAAATAAGAACATACTATAATCAAGAGTTTAATATAAACCTATAATTTGCACTGGAGCCAGAACTACTGTGGTCAATCAGAAGGTGGTAATTCAGTGGTATAATCAATAATGGACTGTATATTGAGCAGTGCTAGTTGCAGTTCTGAAGGAGGGAACACCCTGAACAGCCAAGGTTTCATCTGGATCCTGGTCAATGCATTGCGAAATATTGAACCTGCATACCATATGCCTTTACTTTCCTACTTAAGGCATGGAAAAAGGTAGACATTACCCACCTTTTTAATAGCTTTGAAAACATCATACGACGTGATGGAGAAGTATTCGAAGGGTCTGGTCGTAATCACCAGCGTGGGTGGAGAAATCCAGTAACTTGGATTCACTATGACATTATAATAGTAGCAACATTTCCTTTACGGACCAGAAAAGCATTTTGCTTCAATTTGCCAGTCTAAAAACATTTCCAGAGTCTATTTTTGGATGCATTTGCACAAAGCAGTGACGGGTAAAGGGCTGGAGTTCCTCTCCATTTCACAAATTTGATGTCTGCTCCAGATGTCTTTGTAAAATTCAAACAGGCTGAACAATGCGAGGTACTGTAGAGAGTGTATATAAAGTTATAGGGTCGGTTACTGCAGGATCAGCCACATAATTTAAAAGTAAGACTAACTCCATCATTAACGACTAGCAAATTGAACTAAGTGTGGACAGTGGCAGCTTGTCCAAAGGGGCACATGATACCTAGTTGGGTTAGATTTATGTTCTAAATTAAATATAATACATGTTCACAAAGGCAAAGTGCAAGTGAGGACAGCATGTCTATGATGTACCGAGCTGTTTCTGTTGTATACTTCAGAGAAAAGTATTTTGGTATCGTCAGCACGTCAGAAATGCGTGTGAATCAATGTTTACAACTCAAGAAAAGACTCGCAAAAAAGTCTTTGCAGCTATTCTCTGTGGATAAATTTTCTGTACAACTATGGCTCTTACAGTAGTTCCTGCTATTCTGGTATTATATTGAATCCTTGTTGTGGACACATACTTTTGGACCTAATTTGACACATGAATAGTAAATCCAGCCTCATGCATGGTTTGTCATCCTATGACTAGAGATTCCACTGGCCTTTGTCTGGATCCGCCTGGAACGAGATCCTAATCGCAGTAATTTCCCAGCTAATGATGATTGGAATAATGATGATAATTACTGATTGTGCATCTGTCTGTGGACATGAAGCTTACAGTAGGACAGGTCTGTCCATCAGGGATGACACTAGATCTTGGCATTATCCTCTGACCGACCTTGAGTGAATAAGGAGTCTGTTCCTTGGATCTCCTACCAGGAGTGCAGAGTTTTTGATTACACGGTGTGTTTTAGGCGATATGCTCTAAATTGATGACATTTAAGAACCATTTTATTTCACTGTAAAAGCCTTATTGTGTAGACAAAAATCATTTCATTTTGGCTTTAAAGTGGTCTAATCAACATACCCCCCCCCAACTGGTAATTTTGTACAGAAGGCACCAACATTTTTACTCTGGTAATCAGGTCAGCTAGGGCTGGAACTGAACGCTAGTGTGTGTGATGGAGTTTTTTCCTGTGTTTAAATGAAACTCTTTCTCGAATTCACTTTTCAAATCTAGAGAACACTGAAATTTTTTTAATTGTGAAGTATAGGCAAGTTTGAGGTATGCCAAAGGTAACTGAGTAATTAATTTAAAATAGTAGCCCTAACAACTACCACATTTAATAATTTACACGTTTCAGAATCAGTACCTTAAGAAAAAACACACATTTATAGACATGAATTTATAGACAAGTAGTTTTGCTATTTTTTCATGTTTAAATAAATGTGGCTTTCACAATATTTGTGTTTTGTATAAAATAAAAGCTTGTATATATATAAAATATATTATATATATATATATATATATATATATATATATATATAATGTTTATATACTGTATATATGTTTATACACACACACACACATAATGTATATTATCATCCATCCAATTAAAATGCTATAATAATCTGTAGATTTTAACTCAATTCAATTCAATTGTATTTGTCTAGCGCTTTTAACAATTGTCGTTCTCGAAAAGCAGCTTTACACAATCATAAGATGCCTTTAGGGTGTCTGTATTGGACTACCTAAATAAGATGTAACGTACTGTTTTGTGTCTTTTCTTCTCTTTTTAAAAAAAAATAAAAAATGGGGCCAAAGCCCAATGTACTCATTTCTTAATATCTAGAAATACTTACTCTTTCCTTATTAAATATATACAATACAGTGCGATCATCTTGAACCACCTCTTGTTTATTCACCCGTGTTTTGCTTGTTGCCATGTTTTGAGCCAGATCTTGTGTATGGATAATGTAGTCTTGAGAAATAGTTCTCGAGGCTTCCTGAAGGACTTTTTGTCTCTCATTTTTAACAAGATTTGGCTCTCATTTTCAGTCCACTCTCTGTTCTTGACAAGTTTCAGAGGAAGGTTTTTGTTTTTTAAGCCACACAGTGACCTAGGAATCTCCTATGATGACAGATCATTGGGCCGGTGATTAGTATACTGGTGATGTTAAAAGCTGAGTGGTTGGAACAGAGAGGAAATAAAGTTACATAAACAGTCAATTTTTAAAATGCATTTTGACCTTTCATAGTAAAAAAAAATCTACTTCTTTAATTTAATCTACATTATTTAATTTTAAAAGAATAAATAACAGTACTGTTAGTTAGCAATTTGTTGTACCTGGTAGTCTTGTATTAGTAATAGCTTGCATGACCCATTTCATTATTTGGTTTGCTTCATTCTGTAAGCAATCCCATTTTCTTTGTTTAGTTTTTTTGTCCCTAATTTTAGTTGTGTCCAATTCCTCCCTGTCACTAGGGGGCGCCCACATTAAGGCTACTACAACCACATAGCCGGGAGGGCCGAAGACTAGCACGTGTTTCCTCCGAAACACGTGACACCAGCCGACCACATCTTTTCAAACTGCTCGCTCACGCATCATTGGGGCGGCGTAACACACTCGGAGGACAGCGCTATCCGCTCCTTCCGCTTGCGTGAGCTCACAGACGCCCCTGAGTGGCTGTAGAGCCGTGATTAATGTGGGAGCATTAAGTACCTCTCATCCCTCCCTACTGAGAGAGCTCGGCCAATCAGCTCTCTCTAGAGAGCGAGAGGTTACAGCACCACCCGGGAATCGAACTCGCGATCTCCAGATGATAGTGCGAGCACTTTACCACTGCGCCACTCGGAGGCTGTGCAAACCCATTCTCATTCTAAAAGTAAAATTAAACTTTTTATTCCTATGTCAAAATTGTATACTATATTTGATGTAGTATACTTCACAGATAGGATGAATATTTTGGAGTAGATGAATGTGCATACACCAGAAATGTGTGCGCATCACAGTGACCTTTTTTCCCTCTGACCAAATAAAGCTACTGCGGTTGGATAAATTTTCTGTAACAGCATGGCTCTGGTAGTAGTTCTTGCTGTCCTTGTATTGTACAGTAATATTTCTTGCCAGATTGGCAAACGTTTCTCTAATGCTAATTTTCTTTCTGCTGCTCTCTGCATGATTATGTTAGTAAATGACAACATTCAGGGCTTCATGTTTAGTTGCCTCCAATAATCTCCATAAAAGGCAAAGCTCAGAGAGTTGAAAACGACATAAAGATGACTGAACTGTAAAAGAGTGCAGCGTGTGCTAATTCTTCCAGTAACGCAGCTCAGGTTTTGTAGGTTATGCCAGCTGCCATAACCACACACCACCTCTTCTCCTGTTATGTACTGTTGTTTCTGTTGCCCTGTTTGAGTAGCAATTTGTCTTAATTTGTGGATTTGTTTGATTTCTTTTCAAATCACTAACATGAAAGGGCCAGGTTTTTACAGGGTGTCCATTGAAGTTTTCATATTTTACTATTTCTTTAACAAGTTAACGCAGGTCTCAGAGGTTCCCAAGCCGGGGAATGGGATCTTCTTATATGAGGTCACATTGGGGGGGAAATCTGATTGGCTCGTTTAAGCCCTAGTCAATACAGAAATGGCAAAAGCAGCAAAAAGCATGAAATCTTTTTTTCCCTCACATTTTGTTTGTTTGTACAGGCATAGATTGAGTGACTTTGTTAGTAAGACACAACCAAAATTGGAGCATATTTTTAAAAAAGATATAAAGAAAGTTGTCGACATCTTGTTTGACAAATGATCCCCAATTTTTTTGTAGTCTTTGTTCTTTAAAATAGCTAGTGCTTGTGTAAAATCGGAAATAAGAGTTATAAATGTCAGAGGAATTTTTAGGTCCTGTATAAAAATCAGGTGACCCAGAAAGCTAACTTGAGTAAGCGTATGAGTATTTGGGACTATTTCTCTTTTCCACAGTTATTAATCATGCCCACTGTCAAGAACTGCTTTTATTTTTAGGTGTTATCCAAATCTCCTAACTCGTATACTAATCCATTTTAGCAGTTTTGACAAAAATGAGGGGAAAAAAAAAGTCTTAACTTTTAATTGAAAGAATCTCCATTTCAGAAAAAAAGATTTCTTTAACACTTCTCCTGCTGCAACCAAAATTTTTTACCCTGCAGCTATTGTTCCACTCCGCCGCTGCCAGATGAATAAAGATTTTAAACAAAGATACAGTAGAAGTTTCAGATGGTTATTCATTAATGCGGGAGTTGCTAGGTATGGGTTTCTCCCTCTTTTCCGGAGAAATGTGTATACGTGCTACTACGTGGCAATATCCGGTTCAAACACAGTGTGATGTTTTTTTTTTTTTTTTTTTTTTAGATCTAGATGTACTTGGCAAGTCATGATTCATGCCAGTAAGGCGGAATTCAAGCAATGCGTGTACATGAGAACCTGCATTGAAGAATCTAGATATTAAGAAAAATGACAAACAGTGGACCAAAGAACACCACAAAGCAAATTTCTGACATTGCGACACTTTGTATCTCTTATACAATAGGCTTTGGGTCATCTGGTCTTGGAGACACAAAACATATTTTGGAAAATTTACCTCATTTGCTTTCATTGTTTTGGTTTTGACAATGGCTTATTAAAATCCCTGTGATTGAAAAACGTGTTTAGGCAATTAGACCAGGAATTATGCATGAATGATCCTCTTCGGCCTAAAAGCAAACCGGTCATCACTTAAGAATCTGTGGTATTAATTAAAGAAAAAAAGTTGTAACATGGAGCAATATAAAACTTAACCATTTATTAATGGTTATAAATTAAACATGGTTTAATTTAATGGTTAATCACTAAAATTTATGGTGATTTATAAAAAAATTTTTATCTGGAATGTTACTAAAGGAACGTTTCTTACCGGACACAAGTGCCGAAACCCACATATAAAGCCTGCCACGGAAGCACTTTCAGCAAGAAAACGCACCTGAAAATGTTATGTCATCTTATCAACACTTTGTTTCCTTAGTATTTGCTTTTAAGTCAACCAAAATTGCCTCTGAACTGTCTGTGTTGTTTCATGGCTAACCATTGACCTTACGTTTACAGCATATAGCAGACACCCTTATCCAGAGCGACTTACATTTTTACATCATTATATATCGGAGCAGTTGAAGGCAAAGGGCCTTGCTCAAGGGCCAAATAGGGGCAGCTTTGTGGTGCTGGGATTTTGAACCTTTGACCTTATGATCAGAAGTCCAGTGTCTTAACCGCTGAGCTACCCCTGCCTCAACTCAAGCTACAAAACGACCTAACTTCCCCAAATCCCAAATCCCTCTCTAACCCTTGATACAAAACAACAAAACATGTGTCACTTTATACAAGACACGGCATTTAAAAATCAAACACACACACACACACACACACACACACACACACACACACACACACACACACACACATATATATATAGAAAGTGAAGGTTTTATTGCTTTAAACCCTCCAGGAAATATAGCTACTTTGGTGCTATCAAATCATCTAATCAAAAATCGTGATGCCCAGAGGTAAAATCGGTTTGAATTGTCCGTCTCACCAGAATTCAGTGGACAGCTTAATTTTATCATATTTTGTGCATGGATTATCTCACTGTACTATCAGGTTTAAATAACACGTGTATTATTATTATTATTATTATTATTATTATTATTATTATTATTATTACACACAGTTGTAATGAAAATTTTGTGAAAAACTTAATTTTAGAAATATGTAATAATAATAAAAAGAAGTTTATGGCTCAGTGTAGCTTGGCAATTTCTTTTTAAAATCTTTTTAACATTCTCCTAGAGCCAGCACTGAGTGACCAATAAGTGACAGATCTGTTGTGCCCCTAATAATTTTTGCTAAATGTTGGAAGCTCAGTTCATCTCAGTCTTTAATCTTTGTGTTTCTGGATCCTGTCACCCAAGTAAACGACCTGTTTTGCAGTTTTGTCCACATTATGCTTTTGTTCTTGTGCTCTCTCTCCCTCTCCCCTAATCCCCCCCCCCTCTCTCTCTCTCTCTTTCGGCTTTATAAATAGCATGAGTAATGCAGCTGTAATAACATCTCTACTGCTGGATTTCCATTTATCCTCCTTCTTAAGTGGAAGGGGTGTGATGTAGACTCGTTTAAAGGGAACGTTGGTTTGGGGCCTCCTGCGGTTTTTAACGACCCTAGTGGCAATACACACACATTTTCCTGCCACCTTGAGATGGATGTCATCCCAATTTTAGCGTTGCTTCTCATCACCAATGCATTAATGAATAACCATCAAAGTCTTCTGTAATATTACTGTTGAGAAATCATTATTCACCTGGCAGGGACAGAGTGGAATATTAGTAATGGGGGAAAACTAATTCAATGTACTGTAGCAGGAGGGCTGTTTAAGATATGTTAACGGCTGTGAATTTTTAACCCAGAGCCTCTTTTTTTTTTTTTCTTCGCTTTTTTTGCTAACAGGTAAAATGGAAGCTAACAGCTGCCAGTTTACTAACAGACATGGCTATAACATTAAACATTTAATATTTTAGTTTCATATTTAAAGGGAGAATTGTACTATGAAAGTTATCCCAATTATCTTATAGATTCAGTATAATTTGTGTCATTTATTTTTTAAAAGTAAGATGCTATAGGACAAAATAAAAATTTACATTTGCATCTATATCGTATCATAAAACCACAAGTTTAATAGTACTGTCTATACTGTAAGTGCATTAGTGTAGCAGCGTATCTCCATATTTTTCTGTTTGGTTTATAAGTGGTTTTTGCAATACCTTCACCTACTGGACTGGAGTGTGGAGGAAAAAGGATCATCACTTTGTAAAGTGTAGTCTCATAAATGCGTTCTGTTATTCTGTGCAATCAAAAGTCCCAGTTTGACTTGAACACTCCAATATATTACAATACAATTTTCACAGATTTTAAAGCATTCATTGTTTTTACTTTTTAAGACTTCTTATCTTCTTATCTACTTGACAAAAAGTCACAAAAGGCTTATGTTTTCATAGTGGTATAAAAAAATAAAATAAAAAACTTCACGTCATGTACTACAGTGAAAAAAATGTGGTTTTACATATTTATATGGCAGAGGTCAAAACCGTTCTTTGTCCAAGATGTTGTAAATATATTAACAGCTAATAAATAAAATGAATTCACATTGGCGAAAACTAGAAATACAAATAAATGTGCCCAAAATAAAGGAGATTAAGAGAGCAAAATAAAAGATAAAATCTTGTTAAAATTTCCCAAAGCAGTGGTTTTTCTGCAGAAGCGGCACAAATTCTATATTTTTGTAAGAGCACATGATATTTTGTTTAATAAACAATTCAACATTATAATTATATTATATTATTATAATTATATTATTATACCACTTTTTGTTAAGCTTTTCTGGAAACCTCTTTTCCGAGAATGTCTTCAGTGGATATAAATAGAAAAATGAAGCTGTTTAAAATTCCATTTGGAGCATTGGTTTTATTGAATATGCAAATAAACGCACGTTTAATTGGATTTCTATATATCAATACAAATTGTTGACGGCTGACGTTAAAGAATTTCAGCAGTCGACTAGCAAAGACTGGCCCTTCAAAATGGCCTTTTAGAAAGAAAAAAAAATGTAGGTATACAAATGAAAATCCTTTCTCAAACAACATCCTTTCATCTTGATTTTGGCGCTTTCATCTTGATAATTAATGACTCTGTAATGCATCTTTAATGCTATCTATACCGTAGATTGCTTGTGTTTATTGTGATATAGGCATGCACGTACTTAGGAATAGCTGCAGTTACCAGAAAACTGCCACTGTTTGTACACTTTCATCTCCTTCAGTGTTTATGGTTGTTTATTCTTTTAGGTTGTTTACTGTTTACATGGTCAGAGCAGCTGTGTTTATCATGGCCTGCTTTTCCTGGAGGTTGTGTGCATCTGTTGCATAAACCGTAGTTACGATTTGTAGAACCTGGAACACTGTGAGTGTAAAAAGAGGAAATGTGTTTTTTTTTTTTTTTCAGTACTTGTAATGTCTGTTTCGTAGTTCAGGTGGACAGAACTACAAGTCAGATTTCTGTATTATTTTATACTGCTGACAAACGAAAGCGAAAATGTGGCACTGTTAAACTGTGTGCGTGTTTTAATAAATAAATATTTATTTATTGCATTTTGCATTTTGAACAATAACTTGAATCCAGCTTACCCTGACTGATCACCTTTATTCTATGACAAACCTTTTCAATCCTGATGGACGTGATCTCTTCCAGGATGGCCCCGCCCAGATCTACATGGCACGAGGGTTCATTAAATGCGTTGCTAAATGTGAAATATTTGTAACTCCTACATATAACTCATCTTACATTCACTAGATCTCAACCCAATTGAACACCTACGTATGGGAGATTTTGGAGTGGCTTCATCTGTCATCATATTAAAACACATTTTGAAAGAATAGTGATCATCACTCCAGTACACTCCGTAAAATTATTGGCCTCAACTTACGAACACCCTTTCTTTTCTGTTTTTAGATTATAAAAATACATGCACAATATGCATAGTGTTAAGGAATCCAGCTGTGCTTTTCTTATTTCCCGTTAATACTGCATCTTAGATCTGGAACTCTTCATCTTAGATCATTCCGCAGTGCTGAAGAAGTCTCGATTCTAATTGGTCAAAAGTTTTTGATGAATTTTCTTTAAAAGAAAAAAGCATCTCTGACAATAGTTCAGGCTATAATTCAAATCACAGATCTGTATATATTGATGCACTCTTTCTAATAGCTTCTGATTTCTGTAAAAGCAATTAATCCATAGCTTGTCTATTGGACAATGTATACCGATCAGCCATAACATTAAAACCGTCTGCCTCATGTTGTTTAGGTCAGTTGTTTAAGTATTAACTGGTAAACATCTGCCAGTGGTTGTAGTTTTATGGCCGATTGGTGTAAGCCTTAGAGTTAGATTGTGTAATATAAGAAAGAAAATGTCGAGTTTTTGATATTATGAAGTCTCATATAGGTAGGCTTGGGGGGGGGGGGGGGTCTGTGCTTTGTAACAGCCAGTGATTTTTCTGTCATAAAAAAGTCTTCTGAACAGGTTCAAGACCATGAACAAATGAGAGACTGCAAATTTTATAATTTATGGCTTCTATAATGTAAGTGACAACAGGAACTGTTTCCCAGCCTTTCCACTCAACTAAATATAACTAGTATTCGATTATTCTTTGTCTGACCCGTTTTTGATATCAGGACATTTTGATGAGTTTCACCAGGGACAGAACCCAGATCAGCTTGAGGCGAGGGTGGAGGTACTGTACAGTAGACCCCTCCTGTGAAACCAGTATAGTTTCTCCACCTATGGAACTATGCTGTTCTTCTACCCAGGCCTATTTTTATCCCTGAATCCAGCTTCATCAGCCAGCCCACATCTGCTTCTCATTGTGTGGAACAGCAGCCATTCCATAAAGGACAAAGTTGCTAAGGGAAAGAACAACTTTGCTGATATGAAAGTATACCTCTCTCTCTTCTCTCTCTCTTCTCTCTCTCTCTCTCTCTCTCTCTCTCTCTCTCTCTCTGTTATTTTCGTTTTGTTTCTTGTTGGCCATGTGAATTGCTTACTTTATACTGGCTCTACTTATCATCGGGACTCATATTTGGCAGCTCACTTCAAGCACAGTAAATTAATTTCACGTTCAGGAACGTCTCCATTCACTTCCTCCACTCAGACTAAACTCATGAAGGGAAAAACAAAACAAAACAAAAAAACCTCATGGCTTGATTCAGCAACTTGTTGAAACGTATTCCTGAGCTCGTTCAACTGCTATAAAACTGACTGTCTTGAAACAAAGAATAAAAATTCTGGTCTGCATCAGTTTGGTATTTGCATGCTCATAAATTGCAGCTAAGAAAACTATTTGAAACCAGCACTAACGGACCAGAGTGTTACAGGGTTTCCTGTGCGAGCAGACAAATGCTTAAATAAATCTACCCAAATGCTTTCATTTTAGAATGGTGGAAATAAATACAGTAAATGTTGGTGTCATTGAACAGACACTTTTGTACAATTGGTTCATTTACTTTAAAATATCAGGCTGATGACTTGGAATTTATTCAGGTTTTAAAAGTCAGATGTACAAGTTTATTTAAAATCCAATTTAGTATTGAATTCCAAGCGATAATTCACCAGTCAGAATTACGGAATTTCCGACTCTTCAGTGTTAAACAGACTGAGTGGGAAACTGGCCACTGCTACAGTATGTAGCGAACATGCTAAGCAGCTAATTAAAACGAGTGAGGTATGTTTTTTTTCTCAAACATCAAACTTCATAGTGATTAGTATTTTTTTTTTCAAAAACAAATATGTCTGTATATTGATTAGTCTAAAGCTAATACTTCTATATAAATTATATCTCATTTAAAGGTAAGAAGTTTGACGTTCTGACATGATATGCATGCCATGTCTATTTGGTAAACGAGGAAAAAACTGGCATTAGGATATTTTAGTATATGTTTTTTTTTTTTTTTTATATATAAAAATGAACACTATATGGACACAAGAATTTGACCAAACCTGTTAAATATTGAATTCAGGTGTTTCAATCAGTCACCTTATGCCCAGTGAAGGGCAATCTTAACTCTTCATCTTATCAAGACATCTATTACAATGCTATGCTTCCAACTTTGTGACAACAGTTTGGAGAAGGCCCTTTTTTTTTTTTATTCCAACATGACTGTGTCACAGTACACAAAGCAAGGACTATTGAGACATGGTCTGATGAGTTCAGTGTAGAAAGACTTGACTGGCCCGCACAGAGCCCTGACCTCAACCCCATTAGGCCCCTTTGGAATGAAGTAGAACCTCCAATTTCTCATCGAACATCAGTGCCTGACCTCATAAATTCTCAACAGAATGAATGGGCACGGATTCCCACAGAAACACTCCAAAATCTTGTGGACAGATTGTGGAAGTAGAGTGGAAGCTGTTATAGCTGCAAAATGGGGACCAACTGCATATTGAAGTATGTGTATTTGCATACAATGTCATTGCAGGTTTAGACAAATACTTTTGTCCATGTAGTGTACGTGCCTTAATGTGCATACGTCGTGTGTTCAGGAAATTTTGGCCAGCTTGCTACTGTTCACAAATTTGTACAAGGGATATATGTTTGCAAATTTAATGTTTTTTTTTTTGTGTGTTTTTTTTGTTTTGTTTTAGTGAACGAAGGCTTACTGAACCGTAACTTTAAAACTGATGTAGGTTTTATACTAAACTGTCCAGAGCACGGATAACAGACAGTGACGTAAACCTAACATAAAGCTAAGTTCGACAAGCAGAAGCTGTAAAAAAAAAAAAAAAGAAAAAAAAAGATATGTACCAGATAAGTAATGTCCTGACTTTAAGCAGAAGAGAGACGCCAAAGACGCACATAAGCCAAAAACTCCGTTTTCTCCGTCTAGTCAGTGCTGAAAATAAAATTTCCCAATATCTTTATCCTGGAAGCAGTTTTTTTTTAAAGGGCAATTTCAGTCATCTGAAACACTTTGCATAGTGAATGAAACATATACTGTAGAGTATCATCCATTTTTAAACAAATGCCCATGCACTTTATTAGCAAACATACGCAGTATCAAGTCTCAGAATCAAAATTTTTTAACATATTTTTTTATTATTATTTTTTTTTAAAACCTTTTTAAAGAGGCTGTGTCAGTTTATGTACACTTACACATTACAAACTCCTATATGAAACTGTTTATCCTTGATGGTTACACTTAAGTCTTTTGTTGAACACTGGACAGAGGAACACCTTATCATCTTGAAATTTGCACCTCACAGATGGGGAAAATTTGATATCTTCATGTGTAAGTAAGGCAACGCAACCATCTGACATCAGGTGACTCTTCAAGGTTTAATGATTGAAATGCGTTTCTTTTTTCATTGTCAGCCCAACAGGACAAAGAACTGCTTCTACTGCTTAGACCAGCATGTTCTATAAAATCTATAACCTCAATGCTGGAGAGATTTTTTTTCTTTTAGTTAACCCACTATAATCATATTGCTTTCCACTTTTTAAAACTCCTACAGGTTGATCCTATGGTGGGTTTGTTAATCACTCACTCACTGCTCTTCTACCTGCTCGCTCTTCTCCATGAAGTCAGCCTTGTTAACGTCTAACTGATGGCCAGAATGAGCTTTGCACAGCAGTTTGAAGGTCAAACTTTTTTTCTTTTTTTTTTTTTAAACGTATTTATACCAATATGCAAGTTTCCAGTAGTGGTGTTTTTTTTTTTTTTATCAAAAGACCATAATGATGTCATCATATATTAACAGGCATAGTTTGGTTGTACCTTTGCTCATAAAAGGGTTTCCATTTTTACTGTTTTTACTATTTTCGAATAATAATTGCACAATAATTGAATAATATAGTATAAATATATTGAGAATTATTTATAGTTTGTAAAATAACAAGGACTTGTATGGCGTACACCCCCCATATTGTGATTTGAATAACAGTTATTAGGAGACATTTATAGAAGGTGCCAGAGCTTGAGTGTCGGAGCTTTGTAACAATCATAGTGCTTTATGAAGTTGTGAAGAGTGTGTGGTTACTGGATCTTTATTAACATGACAATTTTGTTTTAAGAAAGAAAGAGAGACAAAATAATATAGTGATCAAGGAACGACTATGTATTTATAAGTGGTAAGAAACTTGTCTTGTAGATGTTGTCCAACATTGTGATACAAGTATACGAAATAACTATATAAATATGTAATAAATAAGTATAAAATAAATGTTATAATTACAATAACATTCATAATCGTTGTCAAATTGATGTGGTATAAGTAACCCCAGGCCCAAACTTTCATTCCAAATATTAGTTTTTCCTGATGAATTGCTCTAGAGTGTTAGTATGATGTAATTTGATTTTATTTCACGGATGGGATTTAAGATCTGGATTGTGTTCCATGGTTTCTGGCATCAGGGTTATAGACGCTTGATTAGATGTAAGGTTTAGCTTTTCTTCTTGTTCTGGATTTTCCCATGTGTCTACAGGATGGTACGGTATCTTTGTTCCTGGGGTTTAGTTTTTGGATTCTTGGTGTTAAATGTTGGATATACGCTTAGGATGTGAGGTTAAGGTTGTGCTCTTTGGTTGCTATATAGTCTGGTGACTGGATTCTTTCTTATTTTGATCTCATCATGGTTATGGATTCTAGGCTTGCAAAAGCTCAAAACTGAAAATCAGATCCGTAAATCTATAAATCAGTTCCTGTGACATAAACCAGCATTTTGAACTTAAAAATGCTTTTGGTGTTTGTTGGCGATTGAGTTCATTCTGAGTTCCTTCTGGAATTGGGGTTGTATCATTATCAAGTTTGGGTCCTAAGTTGTTACTGTTGAATTACAACGTCGGGATGGTTAGTGATGGGCTTTGGGTTTTAGGGTTAGGAGTTAAAAATTTTGGGCTTTTGGTGGGTCTTGATTGGTACCAACTGGAAAAAAGAGCAATTCTGACCCATTTTGACCCAATTTGTTTCCACCCTTTTGCTCGTGCTAAGTTTTCTGTCCATTCAGTACACAGTACTGCGGGTATGAAAGTGTGACTTTGAGCTTGTTGTGTGGTCATTTTCAAGTTGTTAAACAGGTCTTAATGTGTTGGGTGCAGTGTGTGTGTGTGTGTGTGTGTGTGAGTGTGAGAGAGTGGGTGGGTGGTGCCGAAATGCTGATATCATTGAGTTATCCTGTGACCGGTCATGCGATCTCTGTCCATGGCTTTAGGCCATATATGCTACAAGAAACTACATATTTCACTGGAAGCTTAATATTTATCCGCAATGTAAACAATGCACACACACACACACACACACACACACACACACACACACACACACACACACACACACACACACACACACTAGCCAGGAAGATTCTGTTTCTTTGCTTGGTACTGGCTCTTCAACAGATGTATTCTCATGATGATGATGTGTTTCTTTCTCTCTGAGGCCCTGTCACTTTCTCTAGTGTTGCATCTCTCACATGGAGGAGAAGAGAATAAATGGATACTTGTGTACTTTTTGTGCTTTTAGAAGCAAATCACTTTCCCATATCCTGTCAGCCTGAGCTTTGTTATTTTTTTCCATTTTTGTCATCTCTCTCTCTTTTCTCTCTCTCTCTCTCTCTCTCTCTCTCTCTCTCTCTCTCTCTCTCTTTCCCTGTCCTAAAATAGCATGTTGAAAAGTGTAGCCATTGCGTGCCTAGTGCATTTAATGTCAAAACTTCAAGGCCATTTTCGGCAGCAAGTTCAAGATTTAATAGCACTTGTTCTCTCAGTCTGTCGCCCATTGACCCGACTCTTGTTGTCTCTTTAGTTCCCTGATAATTTGCCTCCTTCCATGCTGCTTTAGTTCAGCTGCTTATCCGTTTTGCAGCCATGGTGATGTGCAGGAGATTCTTGAGGGAAAAGCTCTGTTTTCAGCAGACGAGAGACGAGGCCCTTCTATAAATAGGGAGTTGAATAATATGACCATGGGAATAAATTTACTCAGGGAAAAAAAAACACAGACCCTTCTATTTTTTCTTGACCTTTGCTTTTGCACTTTTTTTTTTTTTTAATGAAAATGGAACTGGTGGCAACATAAATCCCCTCCAAGACTCTCAAAGACTGTGATAATAATATGTGCCTTACATTTTACACCTCTGATTCTTCATCTTAGCCACACATATTCTGGCAGTGTGCGCGTGTGTGCGCGTGTGTGCGCGTGCGTGCGTGCGTGCGCGCGCGTGCGTGTGTGTGTGTGTGTGCATGCTCGCGTGCATGGCTGCACACGATTAAAGCATTTATTTTGTACCACCTGGATTCCTTTGTAGGATCCAGTATCTTGGGGCTCAGCCAAAGCCCCCTGGGTAAGAAACATGGGGCTCTCCAAATGGAGAAATAACAAATTTCTTCTTTCCCCGAGTTTTTTTTTTTCCTTTTTCTTTTTTCTCCAAACAAATGCTCAGAGATGTGATTCTATCCTTTCCAAGTCCTTAATATCTATAAACACCACCTGCGAGATATAATCTCACTCCCTCTTTATGATTTTGCTGTTGGGATTTTCTTATACTCAGTTCAGAGTTTTGGTGTCATGATTCCTTTTGGTATTCAAAGGATTTGCATACAGGATTTTGAGACCTGGGGGTTTGAGCTTTGGTGATTGATCTCTCATGATCTTCATGATTTTTTTTTTTTTTTGGATTTAATGGATTATTTGATTTTTGAGTTTTCCTAAAGTTTTCATCAAATGCACAAATTGAATAACACAAATGTTTTGGCTGATTAAAAAAACTATCATTATGGTTATTGTCTATGCGTGTTTATTATGTTTAATAATGTATGTTTATAGCTTGTTTTAAGCTTTGGGTTCTGGATTTATAACTTCTGAATGAATTTTTTAAGTGGCCTTATTTTTGCGTGGTCTTGACTTTAGTGGACTTTTGGGATTGAGGTTCTAGACTTTCTGTGAATTCGTTTTTTTTTATTTTTTTTTTTTTATTATTATTCAAGTTCATACAGTATACTAAAGGGTTTCAGTAGGAGTTTTTTTAGTTTGTTTGTTTTGTTTGTTCCTGGTGTTTTAAATGGAATAAAGGGTTTTACGTTGAGCTGATTTTGAGTCCGGCTTCGGAGATCTGCTCTTCTGTACCCTTTTTAAGGTTTGGTTTGTTTGCATTGCCGTTATCATGGGCTTCTGTTTTCTGTTTAAGAGACTCGTATTTGTGGCCTTGGTTTCTGGTTCAGTGAGTGTGATGTCAGGACTAAGCTTATGTTTGGCTGGGTGTGGAAGGCTGGGGAGCTTTTAGTGGGACATGGGGGCAGGGAATAACGGAGGAGGGAAGGAGAGAAATCAAGGGAGGGAGTCTGATCTAATCGCTCTGAGAGAGCAGCACACTCCGGGCCAAAGCCCGCATGGTTTAGAGTCAGGCAGAAAGCTGCCATATTAGGAGTGAGGGAGAGAGAGAGGGAGGGAGAGAGAGAGAGAGACGGACACTACTTTCTTTCAATCTTTCTCTTTTTCCTACTTTCTTTTTCTGTCGTTCTTTTTCATTGATTTTCCTTTTCTCACAGGCTGCGCTTCACTTTTTTTCCCTGACGTTCTTTTACATTGCTTCATTTTGCATTTTTCCTCATACGCATACTGCTAATAAAGTCCTGTTCCTCTAGGCTACCCATATGCTACATGACACATTTATAACATGTGGTATTTTAAAATGACTTACAGAGTTTTAACCAAAACGAAAGTAACCTTGTAAATGTACTGCAAAGGGCAATGCTATTTCTTTCTTTAAAGTATAAAAATTTTTGCATCCTGTGATGTGTAAATGTATAGATACAGTATTACAGTACTCTGCAAAAGTGTAAGCCACCCAACGTTCCTTTATATTAAATTAAATTTTATTTCATTTAATGATGTCGATTATATTGAAGAAATATAAACAAAGTGCCTAAAGATAAAAATTTTTAATTGGTTGTTTAGGTAACAATCTTAGCAGCAGTCTCATTTCCCCTCTCATCTGTTTCAACCACTTAATGCAAGCTCAGAATAAAAGTTAAAATAAAAGCAATAATTCTAGATTTACCGGTTTGTCCCTAACAAGCAAGCCAGATGGGATGGTGGCAAGGAAAAACTCTTGAGACTACATGATGAAGAAACCTTATGAGACTCAAAAGGGAGCGCATACTTATTGTGTGATACCACCACGACCATAATTAAATTCCTTCTATAAGTGTATATAGTTCAACTGTGCAAGTGCAACTGGAAATTTCATTTTCATTTTTGTAAGAACGAAATGTATTTAAGCTGCGTGAAATCTAGTTTTTTTTTTTTTTTTTTAAGGTTACCAACTGTTCAATAATGGAGACTTGGGTTTGAAGTTTTTCATGGCAATTTCAGTTCCAAAACTGAGAGAGTAATAGGAAAAACATGTATATCAAGTGCAGTCCAAAGCCATCTTCATTGCCTCTGAACGTTACCATCCTCAGCAGCAGGACTTGGACTCCATGTGATGAGAACTTCAAACAGAAATAAGGCATCAAACTGAATCTGGCCGGTCCAGAGAGCAGAATGAGTCAGGAGCACTACCTCAGTACCACGAGAGGCCCATATTTAGCGTGCGCGTGAGAGAGACAGAGACATTATGAGGTATACTCACAGTTATGTAATGGATAAGGTCAATGTACATTTTATGCGGAGTGCAAGCAGGGACTCTGGCACGACTAGCTATGACCGCATAACATAGATATGAAAGCAGATAACGTGGCCAGCCAGTCCACGGTCAACAAACCTGAATGAACATATGAGATTGAATGGGGGCGACAGGATCCAAACTAATCTTTAGTACTAGATTCAATCAGAATTGCTGGATCCTTATAAAACTGAGGCCACAATGTCCTCTAGCTATAGTGAGCTCACTTAAGCAGAGGGGATGGATAGCGCTTTCTTCTTTCTTAATGCCATTTCCTACGTTGTACAGCCTGAGCAGTTCAAAAAGATGCGTCACGTCTCGAAGGAACCACGTGATACTGTCCGCTCTCCCTGGTTAGTAGTTGTCACCTTTTTGGGAGACCGAGACATGGGAATTGGATATGACTAAATAGGGAGAAAATCGGCGCAAATGTTGAAAACAAGTGGTCAGCTGCCTTCTCAGGCCTGAGATGAAGAATGCGATAGCTTCGCCTGTTCCTTCCTTTGGTAGCTGTGACTTGATGGTGGACTGAAATTAATGGGTAAAAGAAGAAAAGATAAAAAAAAAAATATATATATATATAATCCATACACCTGTCTCTTGGATGTTCGGTAAGGAGTTACTTGTCCCATCTTGTTCAAATCTCTGTGTTTTTTCTTTGCCTCGTCCCTCAGCCTCTCCTGATGCCATCATTATTTAGAGAAGAAACTGCAAACCAAATATAGAGGCACTGTGTTATGTTTGGGCCTCATAGTCTTAAGTGTATGTCACTGTGTGAGCATAATTTCAAACTGACTCTTGACGTCAAAGTCCGAAAACTATCAGTATGTTTTCTCATTAAATTCCATCTGAGCCGATGTTTGACTTTGCTGTCGGTCATGTGACTATAATCGGTCACGGCGTACACCAGCATATCCAGCACAAGACGTATATTGACTTTTTTTTTTTTTTTTTTGTATATCTGTAATGGATAGACCGTAAAATGGCAACATTACCAGAATGTACAGAAGGTTGTGTTTCTCAGGTTGTGTGATCATCTAGTGCTTGAATTTTAATCTTGGAGCTCGCCAGTGTCAAAAACGTACCAAATCAAAGACGAGTAAAAGAAATCGTAAAATGTATATTTCCAGTAGGCATTTTATCCCAGTCAGGGTTTTGCTGAGTCCGAAGCCTATCCAACAAACAGTCCACCTACTGGCATGTTTTAACCAGGTGAGTAGAACCTAGACGAATGTCTCACAGACGACACAAGGACTCCACATGGACAGTAACCCAGTAACTAAGGATTAAACTGTGAAGCATGCACACTGAGCTTTTTTTTTTTTTCCACATGAAAATGCAGAATCCATCCATAAATTCCCACAGTGAAAATGATCAGATTCAAATGTAGACGCATTTGAATGCAATGATTCTGCTTTCTAAAAGATTATTCACAGAATGACCCTGAATTGAACCTGAATTGAAATTTGATTTAGCTCGGTCTTAATCGCTTCAGTCTGTTCCAATGTACAGTAGACGTGCACCTTTCTCTCTATTTGAGCAGCCAATAATAATTCTTAACAGATTAATTTGCATGTACCTCCCACCTATTTAGTGAACCATATCCACTTATTGGCCACTTTATTAGGTGCACGTTTGTAGCGCTGTTATTTATGCCAAATTCTGAACCTGTTATCCAGATGTCACAGCAAAAATCGAGACAAAATTTTCCCAATCTTCTATTGTCCTATTCTGGTGAGCCCATGCGAATTGCCGACTTCTACATCCGTAGCCCATTAAGTAATGCTTTTTGGAAAACTTCAGGTGTAACGAGATGATCCCAATTTCAGAACTACTCCCGAACAACCTTGCCATCTTCAGTCACTTCAGTCCCATTTCTTTCCCATTCTGATGCTCAGTTTGCCCTTCAGCATATTGTCTCGACCTTGCCTACATGCCTAAATGCATTAAGTTGCTGCCAAGTGAATGGGATGGTTATGCTAATGAGCAGTCGAACATGTGTTCGTAATGAAGTGGCCGGTGAGTGTATAGGCCTGTTTTCGTAACGAAATATCACCAAAGAGAAGAAACACCATGCACGGAGTACAAAGGATACAGTTTACTTTGTACGGATATATGAAAAGAAACAGCTCTTATGATGTGATTTCATTCGGATGAAAGACATGTCCTTTAAAGGAGGTGACCAGGTCTAGCCATGTGACACGTCTTTTAGAGTCTAAAATGCAGTCGGGAACAACAGACAGTTTCGCAAGCTGACTTCTCTGTGTTATTTGTCTTTTTTTAAAACCTGGACAGAACACACAGGGTGAGCCTATCATTGTTTCTGCATAGGAAGTGTACTTAAAACATTAGGTGTGTTTACATGGGCCCTAAAATTCCGCTGCTAATAGGTATACTATCCTAATTGTAATAAAAACCCATCATGTAAACACCTCACTCGGAACATACTGACACGATCCGGCCTGATGGGAATGAATTTTCAGTCAGAATAGAAAAAAAAACAAAACAATTATAATATGTTCACTAATGAAATATTTGGCATGCAATTAATGGATCGTATTGTTTCTCTCTTGTTGGAATATATATTCTTTCTGCACATGTTCACCCCATTTAGGGATTACATTAGGTGATCAGTCAGAACAACTCTCTCTCGCACCCGTCTTTACTTCAGACTTTTATCCACTGAGTCTCTGACTGATTGGTCCACTATTTCAGACGCAGTACAGCATCCAACCAATCATAGACGAGACAGAATTTTTGTAACCATTCGAATGTAGAAGGCAGGATTTGTTGGAAAAGATATAATATAACCTCAAAGTTGACAGCTTCATAGCAGGCAGAATCCACTCACTCACTCATCGTCTATACCGCTTAATCCTGTATTCAGGGTCACGGGGGCCTGGAGCCTATCCCAGGAGACTTGGGGCACGAGGCAGGGTACACCCTGGAAAGGGCACACACATACACTCACACACTCATTCAGGAGGAAACCCACCAAGCACGGGGAGAAGATGCAAACTCTATGCACATAGAGACGGGAATCGAGCCTGACTGGGAATCGAACGCAGGCCCTGGAGGTGCAAGGCGACAGTGCTAACCACTACACCACCGTGCCAAGGCAGAACCCCCCAAAAAAACATTTTACACCCTGATTAAATGCCTTAAGCATGCACATCTTATCAGGCCAGGATCCTTAAAAAAAGGATGAAAAAAATTCTGCCATAAAAAAAAAAAGTAAGAAAGTATTTTCTGTCTGCAACTATTGATTACCCAAGACTGAACAAGAGCAAGACTTGCTTTGTTTGGCTCTTTGGTATGGCTTACTGAACAAAGTATGAAAAAAGTTGGCTGAAAGATATGTAGGGTTAAACCCATGCTCATAAAACTCTTTTTATTGGTTATAAATGTGGCAAAAGAAAAATCCAGATACGAACCATTGCGGTTTAATTGCAGTGAAAAAACAATTCAAGCCTAGAAGTGAACCATGTATATTATTGGTTGGATGTGATATGTCAAATGGTTTAAAGTAGTATTTCAGCACAGTGGCTTGCTGGTTAGCAGCGCAGCCTCGCACCTCCCGGGTCAAGGGTTTGAGAGTTTTCATGTTTTCCCCATGCTTGGTCGGTTTCCACTGGGTACTCCAGGTTTCCTCCAATAGTGTGTGTGAATGAGTGTGTGAGCTCTGCGATGAATCGGCACCCTGTCCAGGGTGTATCCCACCTCGGGTTCTCCCTGGAAGAGGCGTCCTGCGACCATGTTCAGGATAAAGAGTATAGAAACAGTATAGAATTACAGAATAACTGTAAATGAGCCGTTCTTACATTATTCTCAGTAGGTGTTGATGGTAGCATGGTTTGGACAGGTACAATACATCAACTGTAATGCAAATCACAGCTTGATACTGCATTACTACACTCATTCTCATACATTATCATTGTAATAGTTGCAGCTTAGACAGGGACTAAAGCAAACATGAAGGATTCATATAGAGGTTAAAAACATTAGCATCTGTGTCAGTACTCTGTAACATTCAGAGATTATCCTGTAAATTGAGGTTTTCTGGCAGGATGGAGTCTTCAGGACAGAGGATTTTTTGCATTTCTCAGCAAGCAAGCTCTGTTTTTATCATTTCAAGACAAATACAAAGGAAAAAAAGAGAAGAAATTGCTCTAGCTGATAGAAACTTAGGTGATAGACTGCTTTTGTGTGCATTCCAAAGTGCGCCAAAAATCCAATATGAAGGTCATTTCTAAATTTATTAAAAATATATATGATTTGTCATTCCCTAATAAATTTTGCGTAGTGAGTTGTTGAGCTTTTACTGTGATACAACAGGAAAAAATATGCCGGAAAAACACAATCCCATAGTGAATCATATGACAGCACACCGTGGTTATGGTTTATTCCTTACATGTGATGTAGTGATAGAAATGATGCAGTCTGCGAGATGCCTAATAATAAAAAGAAATCCACTTCCTTATTTCCCTTTTAGCCTTTTGCTTTATACTGCAAATCCCAGCGGTGTAAACCTAATATGTTGATTACTAAAGGCAATGATTCCGTGTTTGATGATGCCACTCAATCTTCTATGATAAATACAGTACAGACCAAAAGTTTGGACATACCTTCTCGTTCAAAGAGTTTGAATTTGTATTATGGCAAGAAAAAAGCAGCTAAGTAAAGAAAAACGAGTGGCCATCATTACTTTAAGAAATGAAGGTCAGTCAGTCCGAAAAATTGGGAAAACTTTGAAAGTGTCCCCGAGTGCAGTCACAAAAACCATCAAGCGCTACAAAGAAACTGGCTCACATGCGGACCGCCCCAGGGAAGGAAGACCAAGAGTCACCTCTGCTG
This sequence comes from Clarias macrocephalus, assembly GCA_011419295.1. Classification (NCBI taxonomy): domain Eukaryota; kingdom Metazoa; phylum Chordata; class Actinopteri; order Siluriformes; family Clariidae; genus Clarias; species Clarias macrocephalus. The sequence continues at coordinate 99,849 of JAAGKR010000166.1, forward strand.
CGGAGGATAAGTTCATCCGAGTCACCAGCCTCAGAAATCGCAGGTTAACAGCAGCTCAGATCAGAGAGCAGGTCAATGGCACACAGAGTTCTAGCAGCAGACACATCTCTAGAACAACTGTTAAGAGGAGACTGTGTGAATCAGACCTTCATGGTAGAATATCTGCTAGGAAACCACTGCTAAGGACAGGCAACAAGCAGAAGAGACTTGTTTGGGCTAAAGAACACAATAAAGAAAACTCTCTTTGAATGAGAAGGTGTGTCCAAACTTTTGGCCTGTACTGTAAATAAGTTCAAAGTCGGTTCATAACCAGCAGGTCATTTCGCTAGCCTAAAAACAGAAAGTCAAATCATCCAGCTTTACTGTATGTAAAGTAAAGATAACCTAGATCGTTTTTTCCCCATACCGTTCCATTTTAAATTCCATGTGTGTATGCGTGTGCATTGTTCATGAGATTGTGCAGTTGAGCCATGTGCACTGCTTTACTTTCTCAACAGAAACACAAATCCTGAATTTGACATCTACAAGAAATGTTACAGCTTCTCTCTCTCTCTCGCTCGCTCGCTCACTTTCCACGTCTCCTGGTGATGTCATCCTGAGTTGATGTCAAGAGACACCTTGAAGCATGTAAAGAACAGATGCGTGTTAAATGCCAAAGGAGATGCCATGCTTTGATTGAACGTTAAGATTGTTGGCGGTGTGTTCCTCTTCCTCTTTTGGTGAACAGTGAACCCGCTGCCTCTTCTCTTCATCTGTAGTAATAAGTGAATGCGTTTTCTAGCCAAGTCAATCCCAGGCCAAGCTCTCTAACCCCTCGTCTAGTGCGCCAAACATGTCTCTGCTCTTACTCAGCCCACTGGTTATTACCCACTTGAGCAAATACCAGAGCCTTACATGAGTAATTACAGGGTATGAGTTGCTCAAAAATGTAGTGAAAAGTGACAATTTCTGGAGAGTTTACAAAATGAAAAGCGCGTGTGTACAAATGATAAGTGATTTGTCCTCTTGTATTTGTGTGAACTCATCGAGTAGTAGAATGTGTCACGCAGGAAGTGGACAGCAGGAGGCTGTGTAGAGGAAGTTGTTCTTGACAGGAAGGCACATCAATTTCTCTAGACAAGTGCTATTATTATATTACTATAATAACACTACTATCTTTTTTTTTGTTGTTGTTGTTTGGTGCTCCTGAAATTTTTGTATCTTTTTCATGCTTGACTTTTTATATACACTGATCAGTCATAACTTTAACACCATTACTATTAAAACCTAGTTTTAGATTCCACTGGTGGGTGACTCTGGCCACTCAGGCATGGCTCCATAGGATTTTTGGTGGTGTGTTGTCTTGTGTTGTCTGGCACTTGGATGTTAGCAGTGGATCCTTTGGGTGCTGCGAGTTGCAGGGTGGGGCCTTGTTTGTCTGGTGCATCCCACGGACGCTTGATCAGATTGGAATCTGGGGAATTTGGAGGCCGGATAAACGGTTCACTTTGGATAACAGGCAAATTGAAAACTCTGCCTGCTAAGCACCGTACGCAGCAGACCGTGATGTGCTAACTGGTCTGATACCTTTCTGTTATGCTCAGCATTTACTTTTTTGGCGGTTTGTGATGACCTTTTGATGGGACTGGGCCAACCGGGCTGGCTTTTGGGCCATGGGAAAGCCTTGATTCTGTCACCAGTTTACTGATATATAACTGCTGATCACATTTGTTCAGTGCACCTGGCAGTGGTGTTAATGTTATGACTGATCAGTCTAAGCTTCACCCACACGCCTACAGAAACTCTCCAGAAATCCAGAAATGTTTGGGGTAAGCAAACAGAGGTAGAAATGGACAGTCAGCTTGAGCAGTGAAATCCAGTTAATCAACCTCAGCTACTCTACTCTCTAGTTTCAAATACATACAAGATACACTAATTTTTTTATCTATATAATTAAAAAAAAAATAATAAAAAAATAAATAAATAAATAAATAAAAATATATATATATATTTTTTTTAATTAATATAATGTGTGTGTATTTAAAAACTTGCTATTTTTTTCCTTGAAAAAAATGCATTCTTTTTGTTTGAAAATAATTAGTATTAATGCTGTAATTCCAGTATGTCATGTCATGAACATACTTTTGATGTACTTGTACATGCAAATATAAACCTGTCATTTATATGTAGCTGTGATGGTGTAGCTTTAACGTTAGGCTACATAAGTTTTTGTGATGGATCAGAAGTATTCAAAAAAGAATTGAAGATGGGGAGGAGCAAAATATGTAAATGACTGCGTCCGACATCCCAACTTTTACCATTTTGAATGAGACCATACATTCATATATGGGTATATGAATATGATTTTTATTTATTTTATTATTTTATTTTAAATAATAGTCACAATTCTTCTGCCATAAAGTGTAGTTGGTTAACTTTGTTTGCCAAGGAACATAATGGCCAAACACAATTGCCAGAGGTATTCAGTGGACAGAACAAAATGCAACAGTTCAATTGTTTTAAGTCTGTCACAAGAATACATTATTCAGTAACTGTAAAGCAGGCCCAGGTATGCAGATATCAGAGATTTCACAACAGCGTTGACTGTGCCTCAGACTATCAGAATTTAGAACCTAAACTGTCTGTGACATAAAGCTGTAAAAAAGCTTGCAGAGGCTTAATAATGATTAATCAGTGCACATTTATACAGTACACTTATCCTTAAGCACTAGGAAGTTGCCTTAGTGTCAAGACAGTGATGTCATTGTGTGTTTTGTTTTGCATAGCACATTTTAACCCAGTGGGGTGCAATGAAATGGCTCGAATAGACTTCGTTTATATCCTCAGGGGTCATATGCTGGGTCATGCTGGGCATATCAGCAATAATCCTCACAATAGTAGCCGCACGAAGGCATAATGAAATTGGCCCTGCAGCTGCAGGTTGGCAGCCGGGACAGGAATTTGGCACTTTGTCGTATTGCACAGGTGTGGTTTGGATTTGGTTGGAGGATTTTCTGAGGGGGTATTAATACATGTTATTAATTGCTTGGTCATGAACACCTGCAGCTCTCAAACATGATGAGTTCTTGAACCTGAATAAAAACCATATGTTGTTATTCGACTAGGTTGTATATGCCCCGACCAGCTACAATCAAATAATTTTTATCTCCAAAAAAAAAAAAGAATTAAAAGAGGGGGGCACAAACTTTTATACATGACTGTATTTAGTTGGAACACCTTTTTTTTTTTTTTTTTTTAAGTGATCTCTAATTATGGTAATTTATGATTGATTTCCAACCACATTTATTTCTATGAAGTCTTTCCAGGTTTTACAGCAGTCTCCTTAGTTGTTTTCTTTGCTTGATGACAGATCAATTATTCGACTCTTTTGAAACACAATAACAACTTTTTCAGTGCTGTGAAGTGTGTCTTCAAACTTGGTTGTTTGGCAAATGAGAAGCTACTCTGTGCATCATTTTGGGTTAAAAGAATTGTCGAAAGCTAAACCATATTAATCAATGTAGTAATTATGCAGTTCAAGGATCTTCAGTCTTTTTTTTTTTTTTTTTATTCCAAAAGGCAACTTTATTTCCTGTTGAAGTATTCTTGACAACACAATATCCTTTGCCATTTAATGTCTGATGTGCTTATTTTTAATAACAAACAACTACATCAAAATGGATGTGGGTGGAGTGAAAGTGCACTTTTGAGTAATTGTTATGCTTGTATATTAAAAAAAAAAACTGTTATTATGAGCAGAATAACAAATCGTGAATAACATGCCATTGTGTGTATATGTGTGTGTGGTTTATATTACTTGCTCACTGTCTACACCGCGTTTATCCTGTATACAGGGTTGCAGGGGGCCAGGAGCCCATCCCGGGAGACTTAGGGGACAAAATAGGGTGCCAATCCATCACAGGGCACACACACTCTCTCACACACTACAGACAATTTGGGAACACCAATTAGCTTGTGGGAGGAAACTAGAATTCCTGGAGGAAGCCCATCAAGGTTGGGGAAAACTGCAGCTCTCAAACATAAGCTTTTCACCTGTACAGACACATATGTGTACATCCAAATGATGTGAAAATTAATCTTTTAGTGCAGTCCAAGATACTGTTCAGTAACACCAAAAAAATATATATATATATATATAAAATTGCTTATCCAATAGCCAGTGCCAGAAGACTGCTTTTTTAGGGGCTAACATAGTTAATAATTTAGCCCTATGTAATATACTTTTATATGCCACTTTTTAGATTTATCTAGCATTTAACCTTATAGTCATCACACGTGCATGTCCTGATACACATTAGCGTTAAAGATTTACAGTATTATGCTGACGATCGCACCATATCCTCAGGTATGATGGGTCCATTTTAGACAGGTTTTTTTTTTTTTTAACACTTAAAACACTGTGCCTCTAAACCGTGTCCCACTATAAACATCTGAAAGGTGTATTATTTCAGGAGTTTGTGCCATTTTACTGCCTGTCCATCACCGCCGTATGCTGGTCTTCCGCCTCTATCACGGAAGGACTTGGAGCGCTGCCCACTCATATATTTGACTTTGAGGTATTAGGGGCGATGAGGAAGGCTTATGGGCTTGTTTCATTGCTCATCCAAGTGAACAAGGGTGTTATTTATACATCCCCTCCTTTCTTCTCAAGTGTGGTCCATTCCTCAGGCTCCTTTGACCAAACTGCTGTCAATAATTCACCTTAAGTTAGTCATTTGTCGGGCTGTTTTCATTGTGTGTGTGTGTGTGTGTGTGTGTGTGTGTGTGTGTGTGTGTGTGTGTGTGTGTGTGTGTGTGTGTGTGTGTGTGTGTGTGTGTGTGTGTGAGTGAGAGAGAGAGATAGATAGATAGTGGACTGGAGAGAAAGTAAGGGGGTAGAGGAAGAAATCGAGAACAGAATGGGGAAAACTTGTAGAGTTTTAAAAACAGAGATGTCGGGTAATGAAATCAGCTAAAAGGCATGTAATGTTATTACATATCTGGTTTCTGTGCAGTGTGTGGAGAGGGGGTATTGGGCTTGGCTAAAGTAAAAGTGTCTCTTGTGGTTAGTTGTGATATTAAACTGACTGTGTGTGTGTGTGTGTGTGTGTGTGTGTGTGTGTGTGTGTGTGTGTGTGTGTGTGTGTGTGTGCGCGCGCGCTATTACCGTACTGCAATGCTACACTTCACTTTTGTACATATTTTGTACTGTTGTGAACATACTGTAAGTGTGTTGCATGTTTATACTGAAAAGTCCTGGGGCTTTGTGTTGCTGTGAGGAGTTTCACCTCAGGAGTGAGCAAAAATGCAACATTCATATATAAGTAGCCGGACAAAATACAGCTTCCATACTTGACCATTGAAATGAGAGGTGACATTATATACAATAGTGTTTAAATGTTGAAGTGAAGCTATTAGTGAAGTTAGCATGCTAGTTTTAATTTTGTAGTACTATTTGTTGGGATTAGCCGGTGACCCTGTAAATGTAACAGTAAACTTAATTAACCTAAGTAAATTGTTAAATTGAGTAGTTAACTTAAGAAAACTGTTTAAAAATGTTCACTGCCTGGCCAAAATTTTTTTTAAAAGTTGCACACTGACCGCCTTTAGCTTTGATTACACCGTTCAGTGTTGTTGCTTTTCTTGTGCTCCCAGAACCCCCCTTTTACAGTACGAGTACTAGAATCTGTCCACCTCATCAGGGAAGAAAAAATGCATTGATGTGTAACACCCTGGTCATTCAGTACATTCAGGTCGTCAGCTGACTTCATTTTATTGCCGGATAACATTGCCGAACCCAACCAATTGACCCAACCAATTGAAGCAAGCTTAGAGTCTAACACTGCCTCCATAAGCTTGTACAGTGGCCACTATGCATAATTAGTGCATCACTTCATGTGCTTCCCTCCTTACACTGATATGCCATCGCACTGGAATGAAATTCTCCCTAGCAAACTGAAGCCTTTTTTCTGATTGGTCTGACCAACAAGTAGATTTCTTATGGTCACACAGCTGTTTAGTCCCAATCCTGTGAGTTCTCTTCATAAGTGTGTGTAGAAATGCCCTTAACAACTATAAGCCGACTTCAGTGATCATCTGTAATTGAAAAAAAAAAAATTCACCATATTTCATTCATGAAGTTGATGGTTCATCCTTCCATGTTTTACTAAGGCGTTAAATAGATGTTATTCAGTTTCACAAATTTGATTATTATTAAACGGTGACTATTTTGACCACACGGTGTGCCGTAATATTATGTTATATAATATATTATGTGCTATATTAGAGCAATAGAAGGTGAACTCTTTACTACCAGTCTGGGTTTTATAGGCAAACTCATTGTTCAATTTATTGTTTACGCTCAAGATAAGCCAACAACTACCGTATAAGCCGAAATGACATGATTTTGATAAGGTTGTGATTTCTTCATTTAAATTCCGGCCCAGTATCAACCTCTACTGTACATGTTACACAACATTTTTGTTTTCAGAGATAGATGCGGGTTTTATTTCAGTGTGTTTCTGCTCTGAAGAGTTCAGCTTTATGGATCTGGAGTTGTGTGAGAGTGCTGTGCATATGAATTACATGAGTAAGTTACAAATAGTTACCGTTGCAATGACGTTTCCAGTCAATCGTTTGAATAAATGTTTCTGTAGCAACCCGTGTCGCTTAGCAACAAGGCCTCCAATAACGGGGTGTGCTGGTGGCTCGGGGCCGGTGGCTGTGGAATGCTGTGTCGAACATACAGTAGTCCCTCACTGAGCCTTAAAGCTCCGAATAGTCTCCAGTGCCCACTTGCACTCAGAGCATTCCAGCGGCATTTAGGGAAATAATGAAAGTCATGCTTGGTGTGTGCGTATGTCTGGGCAGTGCGTGTTAGATGCTGTGATTTAGGTTATGCTGGAGGATTATGTGTCTCAGGCAGGCATTCCCCTGAAACTCACAACACACACACACACACACACATACACGCATACACTTGGGTATTACTATTGGGTGCCTTTTGTCTGCACTAAATAGTAATGATATCAGTGGTTTCCTGACATGTGTGATTTAATAGTCTAGTATGCAGTTTAGGACACAGCCCAAGTGTTTCAGGCTTAGGATACAATTATCAGCCCATGTTTATTCATTATGCAACGGCTTTAAGAGGATAAATGTACTTTTTTGGGTCATTTGCTAATTCGTATCCACTAGCTTGCTTTTGCACTGCATCTAATGTAAAGCGTTATGTCATTTTCAACATTTGTATACTCAATTAGCCACATTGATAAGTTTTTTTTCTTAAGGGTACACAGCTGTTTAGTCCAAGTCCCCTTTTTCTATTGTGCTTATGAAAATGTGAAAATGTTCTTACTTATCAAACATGGTGGTGAGTTTATATATATATATATATATATATATATATATACCTTGAAGAGAATGGTTCCCTACTATCCATGCAGAGTTTCGGCTTTAATAATTTAGTAGTTCCAGCAATCTCCTTAGTTGTTTTCTTTGCTTGATGCAGGCCAATACTTTGACCCTTCTCAAACAGAGTCACAACCACTGGATATGTCTTCTGACATGACATTTAAAAATGAGAAGCTACTCACTGCATCTTGTTCGGGTTAAATAACTTGTTGCCAGGTGAAAAATATTAATCCCTGCATTAATTCTTAACTATTAGCTTAGTTAAATCCACTTAGTCACACTTTTTTTGGCCTGGGCAGTGTATGTTCACCATGTATTTTATGATCTAATCTGTGTATTTTGTTCTTCTTGTGTCAAAAACATTGAGCCTGAGTGAGATAGTGCTACACACTAGACAAAACAGAAATACACACCAAGGCTGTGCAGGTGCATGTAATGACTTCTTTTTCACATCACTTATCCAAGTTTGAAATAAAGAAATAGAGGGAACTGTACCACCTTTCCGTAGTCACTAGCCTACTATTGCGAGGTTTTAAGCTCAGTTTTACTCGCTCGTCGTCTAGACGGCTTCATAATGTAAATTATAATCAGTAATCAGTAAATAATCCCAAAACAAGGATAGATAGTCGGGTTATCATTTATTATTAAAAAGTGAATGCCTTATATGTTCAACAAGAAGGATGTTGACCTGGCAGACTAATGGCCCAGGTGCAATACCCAGTCATGTAACCAACCCCAGCCACTGGGGGTGAACAAGTTGGTGCACTCTTGGTGCAGGCGGGAAGGACAATCTGGGGTGAAATCTGTGCCAAATTAAATATACGGATCCATTGTGGCAACCCGTAATTATACATATTGTACATAAATTTCATCTAGAAAGAAAATCTAAAACTGCATCAATCCTGAATGCTTTGCTTTCTTGTCGGGTATCATATCGGCTCTCACTTGCTATTATTTGTGACCTGTCTCTTACTCTCGCTCCTGTGCCGTCTCTGATCCGTCACTGTGTGTCACTGTGCTTAATGTGTCTGAGCTGGCATATCACAGGCGTGTCCTGTATAACTGTATAACCAATTCTGATAAAACACTCGACACAATTCTTGCAAAAATACTTTTTTTTAGAAATCCCTTCAGAACAATGCTTAATTATGTCACCATGTCCGTATAATATCGATATTGCACTCAGCGATAGTTTCACATATGAATTACTCTATTGCTTCAGAAGGGGGAGCTTCAGCGTTTACTGTTTAATTTCAAGAGTGATGTATAATTTGCCTGAACAAGGGCGTTAATAAATGTGTCGCTCTTTACACACAAAACACTTTGCAGAAAGCTGCAAGGCTCTAATAACTCTCATAATGTGTTATGACGTCTAAAATAACATTCTTACACATCTCCTCTGTTGTCTAGACAGCGATTAAATAAACAGCCAGTTTCATCTGTATAGTTTATCTTTATTTGAATTTGAGTATTTTAACATCACAAAATGTCATGCATTGACTTGATTTGGGATAACTTATGATATTTCATTATGATAATGTTTGTGCATTTCTTAGATGATTAAATTGCTGATAACAATACAAATGCTTATTTATGTAATTCTAGAGCATTGAAAGGACATATGTTGCAGGACGTGTGAATATAAAGTATAACGTAATAGTGCTTTTAATCAGGTTGCATGATTTCTCGATTCTGTGCTTAATATGGTTTCAGGAAATTTTCATACCATCACTTAATTACTCGCTCATCGTCTAGACCGCTTTATAATGTATACAGGGTCGCTGGGGACCTGGAGCCTATCCCGGGAGACTTGGGGCACAATGCAGGGTACAACCTAGACGGCGTGTAAATCAGACTACAGGCCATTTAGAAACATCAATTAGATTAAGCTGTATGGTTTTGAACTGTGGGATGAAACCGGAGCACCTGGAGGAAACCCACAAAGCACAGTGAGAACATACAAACTCCATGCACACAGACCCGAGATGGGAATCACACATTCGGAGGAACCCCGGACACGCAACGCGACGATTGTGCTAAACAGTAAGCCAACGTGCCGCTAGGTTTTACGATATGTACTACCTTTCTCACAGAGGGAGAAGGAAGCAAAACACTAACGCAGCAGATCCGAGTGGAATAAATTCACGAAGGAGTCTCTGCATCCTGCGGAGCCAAGTAAATCTAATCTCAATCGCATAGGACTACAGTATAAACAGCTGTACCGTCTTCAGGATTGTAATGTTGACAGAAGAGTGAAACTTTACCCAGCTGCCTCATGTGGAGCCTCCAAACAGTGACGGGGAAATCTATAAATCTGCTTTAGTACAGAGTTCAGTGATGGTACAATCAGTGTTACTGACTTGTGTATATACACAGCCTGGAGTATTTATGTTTCTACTGACTAGTTTTTATCTGTATTTTACTGTTTCTGGTGTTTATTGAAGTTTTGTAAAATTGATACATTAATCATAGTTAAAACTGCATAAAATTGGTCAAAGTGATAAAATGGCCTGTTTTTAAAAGAGAGGGAGGGATGGAGGCGGGTTATGAAGGGGGTTATGTGTGTGCGTGTGTGTGTGCCGCTGAGCTCTTAAGCTTTAAACATGCCAAAGACGCTTGTGGAGCTGGTTAAAGATGCAAACTCTGTGTTTATTGGTTCCTTTCTTTCCTCCTTCACTTGTCTCTCTGCCTCAGATAGGTTCCTGACCCGTACGTTATACCTGTATTAGATTATCTTAAGAAGCGCTGTTTCAACTGACGTGCTTGTTGTGTACGGGTGCACGAGAAGGGAAAAGAGAGAGACGGAGGAAAGAGGGAGAGAGAGTGTGCTACTATTTAGTTAGAGTGATTCCATGTGTTTCATAAGTGAGATTGGAAAAAGATGAAGAAGGCAAAGTGACTTGAGCGCATTTCCTCCATCCTCCACCCGTCCTCCACCCAGAGCCTAAAAATAAACGAGCGTTTCTCACGACGAGAGCGAGACATGGTGGGAGACATGGTGGGAGAGATGGTGGGAGAGAGGGAGAGATGGCCAGTGGAGGAATTTCCGGCGGAGTTTGGGGTTAAGTACACACTGAGATATTTGCTGCGATGTGTATCGTGATGACTCGCCTCTGTGTGGGTGAAGCTCATCAGCCATTGTCGCTTATTTTAGAAGTTTACGAGCTACTTAGTCTTTTCAGCCACCTGAATGTGAATGTAATGCCTATGATATCCTTCCACTTTTATTAGAAACACATAAACACCTATTCTCATGATCATATTCAATATTAACACTGACGGGGTCACGGGGGCATGGAGCCTATACCAGATTTTGGGCAAGAGGCAGGGTGCCAATCCATTGCAGAGCGCATGCACACACACACACACACACACACACACACACACACACACACACACACACACACACACACACACACACACACTACGGGCAATTTGGGAATGGCAATTAGCCAACCTGCATGTGTGTGGATTGTGGGAGAAAACCAGAGTACCCGGGAAAAACCGACAAAGCACTGGAGAACATGCAAAGTCCACATACACAGACCCGAGGCGGGAATCAAGCCCGGAGGTGCAAAGCAACAATGATATCCTCTAAGCCCCTGTGTTTCGCCTGTTTCATCGCTACTTCCCTCAGTTTTTATGCCGTAAGAACAACTAAGACCTACGAAAGAGAAATCGGATGTGCATGTTAAAATTCTACAAGCAGGAGACACAAAGTTCATTTGATCACATATAACCATAACGGTCATCTGGTCCCTGCCCCCCCCCCTTCCCCTTCACCAGCAACACCACAAAGCAGCTAAGCAAATCAGATAATATTTTGCTAGCTGCTTTAGGATGCCCAGTGATGAGTTAAAACTGGCTCATGAATTAGTGCCATCACCAAGCAGGTGACATAAGGTTAGTGTTTATTACAAGTCCTATATGCAGAGCTTGAAATAACTGCATCGCCAAATATTACTTTATATTCGTGGGCGTTTGTTTTTGTGCCTGCTAATCTGCCAATCAGCTAATACGTATTAATTAGCATGACGAAACTGGGCAGCATGGTGGCTTAGTGGCTAGCACTGTAGCTTTGTACGTTTGGGATCCGGGTTCAACCTTCAGGCGCTCCAGTTTCCTCCCACAGTTGGAGTTTCAGCCATTTTGAGACATGATGTGTTGAATCTGTTCAAACCAATATGCGCGTTTGATATTACAGTTTGTGTGTGACTTTCACAACTGGCTGTGAGTGAAAATTCAGTTTTGTGAGTTGCAACCAAATGAACGTGTGAATAAAGTATAGAGTCGTGTGTGTGTGTATACACATTTAGAGCATTTAGTATTCATGTGCTTCTTCAGGTCTAGACGAGCTGCTAGTTACCCAATTAGTAAGCAGATAGCTTTACTCTCTCTTCGTCTCTCTCTCTTTCTCTCTCTAAGAATGTTGGTTATTATTATTATAATGTATTAATTATATAATATCAGCTAATATTTAATTCTCTATCATACTTCACCCCCCTCTCTTACTTTGTCTCTGTCTTTGTCTACCTCCTTTGACTTTTCTTTTCCCCCTCTTTCTCTCTCTCTCTCTCTCTCCCTCTCTCTGTCTCGTCACCGTCTCCCTCTTTCTTTTTCTCTCGTTCTTGTTTTTGACTCTCTTCAGTTCTGTGCAGAATTATTACCACAACATTTGTTTTCCTTTAATGGCTCTTTGTTTTTGCCCTCTACCCCCCTCTTTTTCCCCCTTTTCTCCACCATGCTTATTTTCTATCTCTTACACACCCCCCTCTCTCTATTTCCTCCCTCTCTTTCTCTCCTTGCTCTCATTTCTCCCTCTCGCTCGCTGACAATAAGCCCATTCAGCAAGCTGATACATTACAGATTTGGGTTTCTCCTCCCTCACATGGCTTACACTACTTCTGAACACGCAGTGGGCATCGGAGTCTTTCTCTCACACTCAGCCTTTCTTACATACACACACATACACACATGGTAGTTCATCAAGACTTGTATTTTTTTTTTTTCCGTCTGTCTACTCCTGCAGCATTGTCCTGTATATTTCTTGCAAAATGGAGTTCAAGTTAACATGAGTGGCGCCCCCTGCTGACCAGAGGAACCTTTTTGCTGTCTGTTTGAAAAACGACGGCTATTTTACAGTTAGCGCTAAACTAAAGTACCTGCCACAGCGCATGCTCCCATACAGTGCTGAGGAGAGAGAATTTTAGAAATACAATGTTAGAACGAAAAAATACTGTGAGATGGAGAAAGACGGAAGGAAAGAAACAGAAAGGTACGGAAGCAGCAAGAAAGAAGGAAAGAGAGACAAAAGATGTTTAGTCAAAGATGAAGAGAACTAAGAGAGGGAGCGAGACACTTAACTTCATCTGAACACAGGACAAGTGTGTGTGTGTGTGTGTGTGTGTGTGTGTGTGTGTGTGTGTGTGTGTGTGTGTGTCGTTTGAAAACTGCAGCTGTGCACTTCTCTGCCATGTTGTGATTGAACTTGATAATGAAATGTGCTACGTGCAGCCATGCACTCAATCACACCAGACACACATACACACACAGACTGCACAGCAATCAGGTCTGACCCTAACAGGTGTGCAAGCCCGTACCTATCAACCATTCGTCTCTCACTCATGTCTTTCTGTTTCATGCGTCTGCAGCATGGATCTGTCATCTGCCCCTCGCTCCTGCACGCATCCATCAGCCCTCGGCTTCTCCACTCACACTCTGTTTTAACAGTTGCAGACACACAACCTGCCTGGGAACCCACAACTGTCCTTACAGACCTGTCTTCTCTCCAAACACAGCTTGACTATAATAACTTATATAAATTGATAACACTTATGACACCACTAATAATAATGTACTTCATCGGCCAAGATCTGTTTAGTGTTCAAAGGCTAACGTCCGTAGCTAATAAGTGAAAGATGATTATAATCTCAGTCTTACGTTCTTGCAATCTGAATATCTACACGCGTGTTGTGACCTGTTGACTGTCACGTCTATAAAATAAATGACTGACAGCAGGCGCATCTGAGCACAAACAAGCATTCTGGAGTTTTCTTACTGTCGTACACTTTGGGATCACGCTATGGTTGTGTTCTACATGCATATCTTCAAGTCATTTGTACAAGGGGCGTTCAAGACAAACTGGGACTTTAGATTGTGCAGAATAACAGAAACGTTATGAGAGTAAAAACTACCTTTATTTCTCTTACTACACTAATGCACTTATGCCATGCTTTCACTTTTGCTTAAATCCCATTAAGGAAGAAAGATTTCTCAGTACGCCGGAGCCGCTCAGACTGCTTGCTTCATGTCTGAAACGCTGGCCTCTCAGGAACTCCTTTGATGGCCCAAACGTATAGAAATCACTTAAAGTGAGGCCAGGACTTAACAGAGATGTGGCTGTAACTCCCAGCTGAGTTCCTTTAGTGTACAAGTGGTGCTTGTGAATGATTGTGTCCAAACAGTAGTTCCAACAAACAGATGTGTCTCTTCTGCAAGTTGGTGATAACTGTCGATTTGCAAGGACCAGGTATTCCATTTACTGAATGTTCATGGGAATGACTGCAGTGTGCTCCGAGCCTCCTCAAATCAAATTCAAATAAAAATGATATGTCACGTACTGAATTTCACAAAAAAAAAAAAAAAAAAACCCGGTACTAAAAAAAAAAAAAATATATATATATATATATATATATATATATATATATATATATATATATATATATATATATATATATATATATATGTGTGTGTGTATTGCTTTTTATTAAAAATTTTAAATTTAAATTTTAAAATACACATTTACAAAAGTTATAAAATGTAAATAGAATTAAAATAGAAATATATAGGTATGAAAATATAGAAATATTGAAGTGTAAAAAAAAAAAAAAAAAAAATCAGCCTGGATCATCATTCACAAAATTTCATTTTAAGTCCTGCTTGATCTGAACACACTCAACCACACAAGTGGCCCCTAAAAAACTATTGCATCTTTAACCTGGTTCAGTTGGTTTTTACAGTTGCAGTTTTTTATCTTTTACAGGGTGATTAAAATTTATTGAATCATAGTCTAGAATCTAGAATCTATTCACACTTTCTCAATGATCTAGGTAGATTTATAACTGTTAAACAGGTTAAAATTGGCAATCTTCTAGAATTTTTTTCTTATGAAGAAATATAAACTCCTTGCATCTTTCGCAAAGTACTGTCAATACTCGTTATGCTAGATTATTGCTTTTTTTTTTTTACGGATTCTTGTGCCATTAGTAAAAGTCAGTGATGATAAAATTTTTTTTTTAAAAAGTTAAACACCACTGAGATGTACATATTTCTCCCCATTCTGATGTTTAATGTGAATATTACCTTAAGTTCTTGGCCTGTATTGTTCTTGCATGAGCTTCTTCATTGCAGTGTTGCCTTTTGATGGATTGACCAGTTGATTGAATAATTGTATGAAAAGACAGGAGTGTTTATGCATACGAAACAGCAAAAAAAAAAAAAAAAATTAACATTTTGGACACATTGCACAAAGTTACAATTACAGCTTGTAAAATGCAGAATCTAAATACCTAGCTGCATTCCAGGAGCTCTCACCCCTGCCTCCTACGGTATGCCTCCCCCCCCTCCCCCCCCCCCCCATTAACATTTTTTAAACAGCAGGGAGGGACAGGAAGTTGGAGATAAAATGATATGACCAAAGAAAAATGCACTGTGGTTGTTTCGGAATTAGTTTTTTTCCTGTTGGGGTGTTTCAAGGCCTTGATACTTAAAGATCGTAACTGTAAAGAAAATTAAACAAAATAAAATATCACACAAATAAAGTAAACCGATTAAGCCTGAAAACCTTTAGTCGTAGTATTTTATTATTTTTTTTTTTTTACTTCAGCATCCTAAATCTTAGGCAGACAGCTGAGTGCACTGTGCCCTCCAAAGAACACTTCCCAGGTTATGACCCTCTCATGATTTACTGCTTCCAGCAGACACTGCCTGGAAAACATTGTCCGTTCCAGCTAGAGGAAGAACAGAGAAATGAAATCTCGTCTGAGAGAGTATAAAATAGTCATGTACAGTCCAATCATCATGTATATGATGGACAATATTGTGATACCATGACCTAGTGTGACCCCAGTGTTAACACTGTCTAGGATTAATTCAATTCAATTTTATTTCTATAGCGCTTTTAACAATGGTCATTGTCTCAAAGCAGCTTCACAAAAATGAACTGAAAATTTATGGAAGTGTGTATGTGTGAGAAAAATGTGTCTCGATAATGAGATTGTCCCTGATGAGGAAGCCAAGTGTGACGGCGACACGGGGCAAGGAAAAACTCCCTGAGAAAGAAACCTTGAGAGGAACCAGACTCAATAGGGAACCCATCGTCATTTGGGTGATTACTTAGTGACCATTTTATTTATTTTATACTATATAAATAAATGTTTTGTCTGTACATTGATCAGAACTCGCTCTTTCAATGGTACAGTATCTTAACATCCTGTTCCCCCCCCCCCCCCCCCCCCCCCCCAAAAAAAAAATCTGTATGTCTGTATCTCTGAATGTCCATCCAGCCGTTTTTGTCACAGCATCACTCAAAACTGACTCGACAGAATTTAGTGAAATTTTGCCACTCCTTAGGCATTTGCCTGAAGCCACAAATTAAATCAAAATGTTGAGTAGAGGCAACGTTAATAGCAGTTATGTGCCCGAGCATGCCTCACAGCAGCCATCACTTTTTTGGACGAGTACAGCGCTTATACATTTTTAGCAGTAAAAAAAAAAAGTATTAAAGGTTTGTTGCTTTTTTTTATTTCATTAGTTAATATTAGTCAGCATCACTCAGCTGTACTGTCAGTGCTACCGAGAGGGCCACAGGTGGTGTTTAAGCTGGAATTGCGTGTTTTCTTGTGTGTGACTTCGTGAACAAGTTGGTTCGTGAATCAATCAAACGCTTAAATGTTACAATGCCAAGTTAGATCATTTGTTTTTATTGCATCTCTTGCATGTTTTACCTGCACCTATAGATATAATACATGTTATAAATACATGCACTTATGAATATCATGCTTGGTTTGGAATGCAGTACGTCCCCTACAAACATCCCTGAGTTACAAACCTTCGAAGATATGAACATGTCCATCGTACATTGCATGCTGCGAGTTTCCCACAATGTCCGGAAACAACCATAAAAACAGCGGCGATGAAGGTCATTTAACATGTTCGTTTTATACTGTCTGTAACCAACTGTGTTAGTATCTTAGTGCCTAGACAATGTTTGTAGGACTTAATAACAAATTGAACTTGTTCATATGTTGGGGATTTACTGTATTATGTATTTCAAAGCCTAAATAATGGAATAATGGAAGAAAACCTTAAATCATGGATATTTTGGTTTGCTTTTCTAAGAAGTTCACAGTTTTGAAGCTCATAATTTTCTATTTCATTCAATCCTGAATCCTGGTAAGAGTTGCCATGGTCTAATCCTAAACTCTAAAACTAAAAGTAAGCTTTAGATCACCTTTTATACAATCTTAGTTTTAGAAATCTAACCTCAGGTTTAGTAGTGTAGGCCTGTCTTCTGAGACACAAACAAGTCAAGTGTGCATTTGTCTTGTTTTTCTTGTTTTGTTTTTTTTTCTGTGTGTATTTGGGTGATGAGAGGCAAAAAAAATCCAGACACATCAAAGCAAATCTGCTTTTACATTCTTATATGGAAAAGAAACTCTCATTTCTTGATTGCATTAAGAGGATTTCACATAACGCTGGTTCCATGACGAATCCACGGCTTTGTGGGGTGGATCGATTAGGACCGTTGCCACATGTTTACATCTGTCTCATGCCAACATCTCTTCTGGCACTCGTTTAGAAAGAGGCATAACATTCCAGTGAACTCACAGAGGCTTGGAGGGATTACAAGGGCCAAGACGGCATTTTATGGAGAGGAGCGGAGCATGAGGACGGAGAGAGAAGAATGCTGAAGGTTTTCATAGAGTAATCCTCCTCTCCGCTTTGATACGATGCTCTGCTGTTAAGGGTTATAGGTTTCATTATTATTATTATTAATATTATTATTATTTTACTCAATGCTCAAAAGAAGGTTCTATTCATAAAAATCAAATAGCCGTCATTCAGAATGATTTTTTTCTTGGACAATTTGCCATTACAGATTCAGTTCACAAGGAAAAATCCTTGACGCTCACAGGGAACATCATGTCAGGTAGCCATGTGGACTGATCTGCTTTCAGCAAGGTGAAAAATATCAGCATGAGCGCTGATGGAATCACACTAATATACACTATCTCCAATCACAAGGATGCCAGCACTAAATATTTAATATTTGATATTAGAAAGAACTTTATAACAAATTATATTTGATCAGACAAGATGTTTGCTAAAAAATAATAATAATAATAATAATAATAAAATACTAATTATGTCTAATGGGAATTGTTATTATACAGTAATGCAATATTTAACAAAAAATTGGCACAATGGCATAGTGGTTTGCACTGTGGCCTCGCAGATCCAGGATCAGGAGATCGGTTACTGTGCATCTTATTCCCGTGCATGGTGGGTTGCTTTCAGGTACACCATTTCTAAATTGTCTGTAATGTGTGTACAGCATGTGTGTGTGCGTTTGTACGCCCTGTAATAGATTAGCACGCCATCCAGGGTATACCCTTGTTCATGCCCCAAGTCTTTAGTTATATGCTTCCAGGGCATGTAAGGGATTCATATATAGAACAAATTAATTGATTTAATATTCCCATTTCTTACGGTAGGCATGCTATTCTAGCACAACAAATATATGTGATGAATAACACTACTGTAAGCTTCATCCCAGGGCAAACAAAAGCCATGTGCACTCATTGTCCAACACCTGTAAACCTATATATCCATGCAATTATCTATCAGTCAGCACTGCAGTTCATACAGTACAATCATGCACACATGAGTCAAGAGCTTCAGTTAATGTTTACTGATTTTTTTTTTTTTTTAAAGCACCGATAAAAAGCAGTTCTGTCTGCAAAACCGGCATGTTGATGAGAGAGATTGGCCAGGCTGACAGGAAGGTTACAGAAACATAAAGAACAACTCTTTATAACCGTGCTGAGCAGAAAAGCATCAATGTCAAATCTCAACACAGGTGGGCTACAATAGCATGTGATCACAACAGGTTTGACTGACACTTGGTGAAGAATATGAAATGACCTTATTTTTCCTATTCATATGCTTTGTTAACCTGGGGCAAAAACAACAACAACAACAAAAAAAACTCCATTAACACCACTAACAAGTTTATTGCCTTTATAACCATGTAATGAAAATGTCTCCTATAATACTATTATATATATTATTATACTATTACAGACTCACACATTATTTATGGCTTTAAAAAATGTAATTAAGGTGAAAAAAAAGCAAGAATAATATTCCAGTTGTGAATTCCAAAACATGCTTCTTGTTCCTTGCTTTATTTCTTTTCTCATGTTAAATATTTTATACGTTTTCTGCCTATAATTTAGATTTATTATTATAGCTCAAGTCAGATTTCCTGCATTAACAAAAGATAAAAAAAGAAGTGCCTGATGGGACAAATTTTCATGTCCTTAAGTAAACAGGAGTGATCACAAAATGCGTTAATGTACTGTACGAGGGTGAGTCAAAAATGATCAGCACTCTGGTTACGTCATGTTATGTCTGATTATACTGTATGTATTGTATCTACTGTATATCAGCGACTTCCATTAAAGGCTAATGTCTTCCCTAGGCATTGCAGTGTGAGCAGAAGTGGGTTCCCCACTTGTGATTTGCATGAAAGAAAGAGCAGCATGCAGTGATTCAGTTTGGGTTTACCTGGTGCTGTTATTTCTCGAAGACGAAATACTTTATAAGTAAATAAAGTATACAGTTTATAATGAAAGCATTGTTAAAACTAGCATTGTCATTCTTTAGGTGATTGGTCTTTCATGTGTGCCAGCCACAAATGTTAAATGTTCGCTCTGAGAGCGTTGAAAAAATATCAATGATAAAGAGCATCATTCAATCCATCTGCAACATGCTTTGGTTCTGAGTCTGCTGCCTCTATGGCAACCGGGATGAAAGGTGTATTTGCAGCTCATCGTGACCTTTCAGAAAAGGCTTTCTGATCTAGCATGCATAAACACGTACACACACAAACACACACACACACACAGGGCTATAGAGCATTTCAGAGCAACCCTCAGATGTTGCAAGGTTGTATACTCTTGAGGAGGAATTGATTATGTAATCCAAAGGGCATTATCAGTCCTAAGCATAGGGAGATTTAAGCATCACGGAGAGACCAGAGAACACCTCACTATGATGTGATCTTAAAAATGGTTAATCATCGTAAATCACAAGCCTTCGCCGAAAATGATGTGCTGATGTCTATTTAACATGGTTAGATTTAACATTTGGTCAGTTGAATCCCAGTTTGCTCAAAAAGCCATGCTGTTTTTTTTTTTTTTGGTCAGGCGCACACAGTAATATTCAGTTGCACCATCTTTAGGTTTTATTATGGTGCACATTCAGTGTGGAATTGTTTTTATCCCCCTTATTCAACGCCAAAGATTTTTTCCTTGTATTGATGTTGAGCGAGTCGGACTATTCTCTAATTCTTCTCTAAAACATCCTAAATGCTTCGAATGGTGTCAGGTCAGGACTCCGTGGTGTCCAATTCATATTCGACATGCTCCCAGAACCACTCTTTCACAGTTTGAGTCTGATTCATCTTGTGATTGTGGTCAATAAATTTGATAACATGGTCATTCAGTACATTCAGGTCGTCAGCTGACTACATTTTATTGCCACATAATGTTGCTGAGCCTAGACCTGACCAACTGAAAAAGCAACCCCAGATCATAACACTGCCTCCAGACGCTGGTACAGTGGCCACTATGCGTGATTGGTGCATCGCTTTATATGCTTCCCTTAATTACCCATGGCTTTGGAATAGGGTCAGTCTGGATTTATCAGGCCGCGTGACATTTTTCCATTTCTCAAATACAATCTTTGTTCTCTGTATCAAAATGAAGATAAAAAAAGGAGAGAGAAATGGGGTATGTGCAGGATTTCTTTGTCAATATCATGAGTAATTTAGTGTTAGTAAGGTTCCTATACATATTATTGAAGGATTTTGCTGCATTAATAGCATATGTAAATTGCACTCAGCATTGTAAGTGCTGCTGAGTCAATGCAACGTGTTTTGCTCCTGTATTCATAAGTATGTGTGGGTGCTGCTTATGAATCACTGCTCCACTCTGGGCTTCCTTTAGCACAGATTATCATCAGGTTACTGGAAAAACATTGAGAGACTCGTCTGATCTGGCATCCATTGGTTGAGCCTGTAGTGTAATCAGAGTTCAGCTGCTCGGAGCTGCTGCTGCTGATCTGCTGCCTCTTATTAACGGCTGAGGAGAAAAGAGGAAGGCTGCATCTCTCCCTCTTTCGCTCCTTCTCTCTGTCTCTCTCTCTCTCTCTCTTTCTCTGCCACGAGTGCTACCTGTTTGATGGACCGAGACCAGAGATTAGCCATAGAGGAAGCTCAGAAAGGCATCACATACTCTTTCCTTCAGATCTGGTGGGGGATGCAATCCAAAACCAGAACGTTTCTGTAACGTTGTTGGATTGTTGCTTTTGGCACCTCACCTTAAAAAAAAAAAAAAAAAAAAAAAAAAAGGAGTCTGGTGATTGGTGTGACGCTGACCCAGGGAGCGGCTCCCTGGGATGCTGCAGATGGTTCGGACCCTTGCTCAGTTCACCATCGCCCTGGATGAGATGCAGGAGAATGGAGATAGCCTCAGCGATGACGGTGGAGGGAACGCTGGCCGAGGAGGAGGAGGAGGAGGAGGATCGGGAGCAGCCGGCGAAGAGTCAGACGGGAATAACGGGGTCACGATAAGCGCCCAGAACCACACAGAGGTACAGCTAGATGCTGTCTGTTGCTCCATCCTGTGCTATTGTTGATCATCGCTGCTGTGACCTGTTGTTGGTCCATTGATCTTACTTATACCTTGTCATCTCTTCACTGTTGTTGTGCTGTTTTTGGAAACTGGCAATGTTTTTGCTCTTTGATGATAATGAGGGACAATAACAAGCAGTCAAGGTTGTTCTTTAATGATCTGGACCGCGAACAAGACACTTAACTGCCTATGTTTTAACTTGCTTTAAAGTGTCTTCCGAATGAGATGTATCAAACGTTCCCCTCTACTGAGCAGCACTTGCACAAATCCTTTGCATTCAGGATCAAAACTAAATCTGTCACGTCATTTTTTTTTTCTGCATTGTGTCTTCACACTCTTAAAATCGTGTGTGAATTCGGCACGATTAGTCATCTCCGTGCGCATGCCACCATCTTTCCAGAGCATACACACAAGTGTGTACCTGTCAGTGTGTTGTTTACAACCCCACCCCACTCCAACACCCTCGTCTAAAGCCTTTTTTCTCACTTGTTTGTGCTTGTAAAACCAATGTGGAGCATCCAAAACACGGATCTCTTTTATAAAATGGTCGTAACGTGGTTCTGGTTCTTGTGACGCAAATGATCCTGCTTGCAAATTTTTATCAATTTATTTATTTTTAATAAGTTTCATCCTCCTCATTCGTCATTCATCCAAGAAATCTTTTTTTTTTTTTTTTTTTTTTAGAGAAAGCAATGGCAGAATTCCTTTTTTTTTTTTTTTTTGGTGCAACTAGGAAAGTTTGTATAAACAGACGAGCTGTTGCTCTGGACCCACACTGATGGATCAATGATGAACTTTTAACCCCATCAACTATCTGAATAGCAAATGATCTCGCCGCACGATTGCCGACAAACCAGAATAGATTGCAAAATTGATCATTAACCTATTTAATATGTTTTAAATTGGTGTGGATTTCATAGACATAGAAGAGCAAAATGGATAACATTGTGCACGCTGGATGTATACAGTAATCTCCTGCACGGAGCTGGATACGAAGAGATAGTCTTAACAGTCAAACTGATAATCTGCGCTAATGGGATTTACTCGTCAGTGTGTTGACGCAGGAAGTAGAATTGTCCAGAGGAGGAGATTGGATTTTGCGTTTTTATTAAGCACTATGTGCTTCTGTAGCACAGAGCGACGTTACAACAGATGCTGCTCAGGTTTTCTTCCCATGCTTAATGCTTATCTTGGTATAATCCGTAATATTATTGACACTATTAATAGCCGGAGGAGGAACTTAAGCATTTATAAAACTGCACGACAAGACTCTCTGAGGGAGATGGAAGTTATTTTTGTTCTTGCAGCATGGTTTTCTTGTATTTTTCTTCCTCATTCTTTTCATTCTGTTAGTCACTCCTACTCCCTCGCAGTCCTTTCACCGTGTTCTCCTCTGGACCAAAACAGCCATCTGTCGTCTTACCAGCGTTCAAACCGTGTCATTAACTAAACTTCCGTGATTTGCTCGTGAACTGTCATGGTTCTTGGACGATTCTGTCCGAATGTCTTACAAATGAGACATAGCTAAGGATGTCTTGCTGTCTTGGGATTTGAACTCACTAACTTGCATTCACTAGCACAGGAGCGTTCACATGTACACGTTTTAACTTTTATCACTACACCTCCAACCTGTAGAGTTCACATTCTATAGATAAGGAGGCGGTTTAACGAAAGCGGCTGTAAAAACAGTCAGTCTTGCCTAAAAACGATGTTTTAATTGATAACCCGCTAGCCAAGAGTGTTTTTCTGCCGTAAACGTCACTCATTGCTCGGATCTTTGGATACCTTCCATGCGAGACGGATCTAAATCGTATCTAATAGACTCTGGACACACGGTTGCTCCGGACGCACAGATACTGACGAGTTTCTTGTTCTTTCTTTTGTCCTTATTTCCTCATCAGTGCAGGCTCAGACTTGCTCATTAGGAAAATGCATCTAGATCTGGATTCCCCTAAAGCTGCTCCCTACAGTGTTTACTGTTCAAATTAAAATAATCTATGCAAATAAAACTGACAGTTTTTACATGATATTAATGTCATTTATCCAATTATTTATAAGCCCAGAACAATACTAGGGTTAATTTGAGTCTTTGTCAAATATACCTTAGTACACAGTGAAATTCTTTTCTTCGCATATCAAAGTTGAAGGAAGTTGCAGTCAGCCATGATGCGGGGCCCCTGGGGCAGACAGAGTTAAGGGCCTTGCTCAAGGGCCCAACAGTTTCAGCGATGAGGAGCTGCGGCTTGAACTGCCAACCTTCTGACACCAGAACCTTAACCCACTGAGCTCACATTGCCCCGGCTCCTGGTTCATAAATAACATGAATAGTGGTTATTCTTTATTATAGACATTTTATTCATTTGCTATGTTGCATGCTATATCAGTCGTGGTGTCTTTTATTGGCGTCAAGAAGAAATCTTTTAAATGTCATTATTTTGGCTAAATTATTGGTAAGATACTATGCAAATTTTTGTTTGCAGCCATGCATTATATAAACTTAGACAGTTTATAAAGCAAACTACCTTTTTTATTTTTTATTTTTCAAAAAGCCCCTGGGTGTGCATAGGAACACCTTTTTCCAGCAGTGCAGAATTACGGATAAACCTTTTATTTCTGACTGGGAGTTCATTTCGATTTTCTAGTCATTTAATTCATGGTAGGATTACCGCCCCACTCTAAGACCTGCATTTATTTATTTATTTATTTTTTTGCCTGGAGACAAAATGAACAGCCTTGTTATGATCAATAATAGGTGTGAGTTTGATTGAAATGGCCTAAGGGATGAGAATGCGTACACGTACAGTATACCACAACAACTGTACAGTAAATGCGCCTTATTTACAGCAGCATCTGTCTTATGTAACGTCATTAAATAACAGAAAATTGATTAACAGTTCTAGGAAAAAGTCCCTCCTTTAGTTCTTTGTTTGCTCACATAAACATCAATGGTATGATTAAGGGACGGAGCAGAGAAGAGAGGGGGTGGAAGAGAGATCGTGCGCCCTTGCATCAGAGGGATAAAAGGTTTTTTTTTTGTTGTTGTTGTTGTTTTTTTCGGGAGGCGGGAGCAGCAGCACGGCTTCTTCTCTAGTGCTGTATCTAGGGACACTAGTCACAGAGACGAAAGGATGGAGTGACGACAGCAAGCGGCGAGGAGGAGGGGTTGAAGAGCTGCTGGCTGACCCAGGTGCTAGGCAACTAGCTTCGCATGTTCCTGAATCGCTCTCTCTTCTATTCTGTCTGACATCACTTTGAGAAATGGGCACATTCATTATCAGATCTTAAATGTACTTTGCCGTAATTTCCCTCCAATTCTAGATACAAATGAAACAGCTAGACATAATGCTGTTTATGATTGACTAGAATAATGACTGAATAATTTGTCCAAGAATAGATTCCTATTTAGGGGTTTTTATGTCTTTTCTTGGTTGCTAATTAAACGATCTAAATGTTTCATATAGCCGGGGTTTTGGAGAAACGTGAAGTTATGACACCTGTTGCTGTTGATCAACGCAGCTGATGTTTTAAAAGTGTTTGTGCATGTGTGCGCACTTTATTGGAGCTGTAAAGGTTGTAAAAGTTGGCAGAAGTACTAAGCATTACTAGATCACTCTGCATCCCCAAAAACCTCCAGCAGAGCACACTTCAGAAGGAAATGAGATGTCTCCAAGGCCTTCATAAGAGAACCAGACACCGGCTTGACCATGCCAACAATAACCCATCAAAGACGGCAGGCAAAAACGCCATGTTCAGTATCTTGCTGGGCTTTTGGGTTTCAGCCCTGAGGGCCATGATGAACAGAGCTAAATGAATCACGGCCTGACGGGGTCAAGAGGACACGGTGCTTCTTAACACGGCCAACTGAGCAGAGTTGTGATTTTCAAGACTAATTTGCTCACTGATGATCATGAGATTGAAGATTGCCAATTAACATTATAGGCTCCAGCAGGAGGTCTGGATGGGGTAATGGCACTGTGCAGTTAACTGGAGTGAATCCATCTAGTGGCGTTAACCTTTTATGCCCCTTTCAAGTGCATTGGAGGATTTTTATCATATTTGGAGTCATATTTCAATACACAATGTGTATAAACTTACAATCAACTAGGTTAGGAAAACCTAGAGCCAATTATGTGACAGTAGCGCAATGCAAAAAGTCGTCTTCTGTTGTACTGTACGTTTCAAGCGGCTTTTCTGCTCTCCACGGGTGTAAAGAGTGGTTAATCAAATAAACAACCAGACGCTAAAAACGCTGCCATGGTCAAAGTGACTGACATTTCTGTCTGTTCATTGTATGTGAACATTAAGTGAAGCTCTGCATGATGTTATTTAATGCACTGCTGCCTCGTGATTGACAGATTGGATAGGTGCAAGAATGAGTAGGTGTAGAGGAAAATAATAAAGTGTATTTGTAAGGCCTTGTTGATACACAAACTGTAAGTGCCACTTGATATCTTAATATCATATTCCTTTGTTATTGTCGCAGGTCTGGGTTGGTGCAATTAGAGTCAGTTGTTTTAAAGGTATGGCTTAACACAAAACGGCATTTTGCGATTTTTAGTCCATTATCCGAGTCCAAATCAGATCAAAGTAGATACTTTCGGTTCATTTGCTACTTGGCTGGTTTCATTTGACACTAAACATAATTAAGCGAAGCAAGATGATTACATTTATCGATCATAACCATGGCCAGAGAAAAAGGTAAAAAATCTATTGAAAAAAAAAACTGTGTATTATGTATAATAATTAGAAAAATTATAAATAAATAATCATTTTAAAAAGCAGCCATGCATAGACAACATAGAGCAAGTATAGTAGCTATAAAATATACAAATATGATATAAATATAATTTCTTTATATTATTTCTGCTATGCTGTAGCTCGGTGTATTCTCTCAGTTCGTGCCTCACAGCTCAATTTGGAGCGCTCCTCTATACAACAAAAATGCTGCAACCCAAAATGCTTTGCACCGATTAAATTGCTTTCTCAGAGCATCAGATTTTAATTGGAATCGGACCAAGACCATGTCGGTCATGCAGTCCCAGACCGGTTCTTTTGTTCCACCCCAGAGTGCAAATGCCTTAATAAACCACATGAAAGTGCAAATACACAAGGGTACACAAGGGGGATTCGACTGGACTAAACACTATTCATGTGGAAGTACCTTAATCAGTCTTTTTGCCCGTTATCTCTCCTGTTTGTTCTCATCACTCCTTGCCTCTCATTCTTATCACTTCGCAGATCGCTGATTACCTTATACGAGAGTGGAACTTAAGGGTCTAGTGGTTAAGCCTGGTTGCGAGTTCAAATCCAAAGTGCTGCCCGGGAGCCACCTTTTAGTTCTTGAACAACACACATGAGGCTTAGCTGCTTGGCTTGTTGCTCGGACTTGTTGTTAATCACTGGTTACTCATTCCGCACATGTCTGCCAAGTGAATAAATAAATCTGCACTGTATGTCCAGGACAAGGAAAAAACATACTGAATATAGTAATATGCCACTTGGAAGGACGAAAGGGAAAAGAGCTGTAATTTGAATACAGTAATAAATTGTTTTGCATGATTTTTTAATGAACATGGAGCTATTTATTCAGTATGGAATCTAGGCCACTGTTTTTACTTAAAACCTTGTTAGCTACATGAGCTTTGCAACTCTGGTGCAAAACTAAAGTATCGCATAATGAACATTATGCCTAAAGCTTTTACCTGGCTTGAGCATGGGACATCGCAGCCGGGGCTACTGTAATTAGCCCGGATTAAAATTGCATTATTGCCAAAGTTTGCCAAGCTGTATAGGTATTCGCATTCACTAACCGATGCAGTGATTTTAAAATATTTAAAAAGAAGTATTTAAAGTCTCACTCATACTGGTCATGAAAAATAAAGGACTCATCGAGTTTAGATGTTTAAATCTGCTGTATGCATATTTAAAATCCATAAAGACATTTCACTGGATTTCACCGTTTTCTTATTCTTGGCAATTTCGTTCACTGCTCACAACTTCCCTCTCATGTTCTATGTTTTTTTTTTTTTCCCTGTCCTTCATGAGCATCTTACTTGCCCGTGTTTACACTGAGTTCAACGTAGGCCGACACATGAAGCACTGCCGACCTCGGCTTATTACGGGAAACAAAAATATCCCTCATTTCTCCGCTGTGAGCTGTTCTCCCGCTCCACTGGGTCACACATGTGATCTGCTGTTTCCCAGAACCCCATTTGGACTACACTTCTGTGAAATATGATTGCTTTGTAATTACAGCCCGTATATTACATCAGGGCCTATTGTGCATAAGTAATATAAGTGTACAAAGTACCTTCTGAACTTACATAACCCGGGCTAATAGTGCTTCCATGGCATATGTTGATGATTCAGATCTTCAGATTTTTTTTCTGTTAATTTGTTTAGGTTGAGTGTCTATCAAAAAAGCCTAAGTTGTTACTGCTGCAATGATGTTCACCTGCATACAGTTTGCCAGAACAGAACAATAAAAAAAACAACCCCCTCTGATCAGAAATAAAATAGCTTTTACAGTACTTGTATTATATTTTAGGGCTGTGCCAAAAGCAATACAAAAGTGGGCATACCATTTTAAAAAACTGACATTGGTTGTTCAAACTGCACATGTTGGTAGAGTAACTCCTCCTCTATACCAGGGGTTGGCAACCCTAAACACTCAAAGAGCCATTTGGACCCGTTTCTCACAGAAAATAAAACACCGGGAGCCAGAAAACCCTTTTGAAATCTAAAATGAAGAATTAATTTTTTTTTTTTTTCTGCTTGCAACAAAGACATTTTAACCTTAAAAAAAGACTGGGTCGAAGGTTACTTTCAAATTAATGTCTATTTGAAATGAAAAGCCGAACTTAAATTATCTACCAACAGCAAACAAAAAATGCCGCCTGCTTCTGTGTGCCGTCATCCTTTTATCGGGTTTGCTGGAGCGTGCAGTCAGCTGTCAACCTGAATAGAAAAAAGAACTACTTATATAGATCGCATGCCGGCTATTTTGAGTGACTAAAAAAATTAAACATGTTATATTTTGATTTTACAAGATCACCATAATCTTCAAATTTAGAATTCCATTTAAGAAGAACAATAATAATTAACAATAATTCAAAATTCATTTAAATTCAGTTATGTTCCAAAGCCACAGCGGAGGGATGAAAGTACCACATGCGGCTTCGGAGCTGCAGGTTGCCAAACCCTGCTCCATTCCATGGTACTACTCAACATAGTCTCTATCACAACTTATGCACATGTTACATCATTGTACCCAACTCTCAAATCCTCTTTGAAAATCCCTTTTGTCGTACTTGATGGTTTCCAACTGCGCTACAGAATGTTCACGGGGAGGACACCATTGACGAAAGTTTAAAGAAAGACAGACAAGCACTAAAGACAAACCGCGCAGTAGGAGACCAGCTGCTGCGACAAAGAGGATTTTCAAAGAGGATTCAACATGCATACAGCATACAACATGTGCAATTTAAACAATCTACTCTACATCCGTTAATAATACCCACTTTTGCATTACATTCTGTCCAGCCCTCATGCAATATTGTACAGTATATTTACATGTTAGTACTTTTCAGAGTCTTGTTCCACTGCCCAGCTTTTCTACTTTACCTTCCCTCATTAGTTTTATTACATTAAAATGTACGTAATAGTAAAACCAACAGTTCAACACAATTTCCTATTTAAATCAAATTCAGTCTTAATCAAGATGTTTGGTGTGTAAGGCTTGCTTTGTCTAATGATGCTAAGAAGTAAAGGAAAATCTTTAACAACCGTCTTAGCATTGTGCAACTGCATACATAAACACATGCTTGTAAATAATGCTGAGTTGTTCATAATGTGCAGCAGCTATTTCAAAGCCTAATCAATATAACATTCACGGGGAGAACATTCAAACTCCATTTTGAATTGAACCTGGAGACCCTCGAGGTGCAAAGCGACAGTGCTAACCGCTAAGCCACTGTGCAGCCTTATAGATATATAGATTAATAAATAGAATTAGATAGATAGATCAAATTGTGTATTTTGGGGTTATTACCCAAAAAGATCATACTCCATGAGGAATTGTGGCTTTTTAATTCCTATAATCTTTTACAAGCGAGTGTTGATTTTGTGTTTACACTCTTAGCTATAAACGTTAGCTGCGTTTACAAGGTAGCCCCATTTAAAAACATTGCACTTAAAATAAATAAATAAATAAATAAAAGACTACCGTTTTGATAAAGTCGAATTTCACCCTCGCTTGCTCTCTCTCTCTCTCTCTCTCTCTCTCTCTCTCTTTTATGTAAATAATGTAAATGTAAATGCAGTGCCGTGCTCAATCACATCTCGTTTTAGGGAGCAGGCAGATTTTTGGCTCTGTGTGGAGATATGACCACGTAAACAGGAAGCTCTTTATTTTGATTAGAGACAAGCCAGTTCACATCACTGCAGAACTTACATGCTTGAGGCTTGGGGACTTTTGTTTATGCATCCCCATGTAATAGTGCAGTTTAGTCCTACACTGTGTCTCTGGTGCTATAGAACTAAACTATAACTGTATTTATACTGTATAAAAGCATACATTGACCGTGCTTGCTTCTCATAGGCTGGCAGGTGTCCTTTACTTAAATAAATTTTATTTTATTTTAAGAATAGAACTAATCTTAACCTGAATGAGGCTACTGATGGTAATCACAGCTCCAGATCAATTTTCCTGTTGCCCTGTGACCATTTTGGAATGTACTGACAAGAAGCATAATTAATGGTTTAGATTAGAGCTACTGCAGTTAAATTCCTCATCGTAATTATCCATAAAAGATAATGCCATTTGACATGTAACCAAAGAAACAGGAGTGTTTTTGTATTGTTTATCATTTAGTAACAAGTATTTTTTTTTTTTAGCTAGTTAGCAACAAGCTAAAAACTTAAGGCTCTACTCAATGACAGCACGGTTACTAAACAAACATTGACTGCTACACTAAAATACAAATGCTAAGCTAACTAGGTTCTGACTTTCTGTAATACAATATCCTAAGTATGCTAACAGTAAGCAAAGCTAGCTTGTATATATTTATATTTGAAGAGCTAGAGATGTAGGACAATCCCCCTTATTTAACACATTTTTATGTAAGTAAATTTTACTTAAAACACATTTTATATAAATAAAATATCTATAAAAATTTTATACTGTTATACTAGCTAGCAGTTTCAAGCTAGCGATGCTTTTTTTTTTTTTAAAGATGGAAAATATATGGAGCGTTCAAGTCACACCTGGTCTTTTGACTATGTAGCATAACAGAACACAGTTATAGTAGTAAAAACTACCTTTATTTCTCTGAATAATCGATTATTCAAAAACATTGAAAATGTGGGTAATTCTAGCTTTTTTCAGTCCCTGTTATTGATCATTGCAAAGAAAAAATAATAGTCCATCAAATGCTCAAATTGTTTTATTTAAGAACCCTGTCTATATGTCTGTTCAGATTCTAATAGGGCATTCAATAAAAGTTCTGTTCAACATGAATAAACTACTTTGGTAACGTAGTGACTACAGTATAGGAATGCGCATTACTGTAAGACAATTTATTTTACAGTTGATAAAACAGTGCGCTATCTAAGTCCTGTCTGGGTTTAAAACCTACAGTATACTCAGTTATGTCATTTAACCAGCTTTAGCTTTGATTACAGCACACAATGTGGTGTCCAGTTCATGTGTGAAAATCATTTCTCATGCGCCCTGAACCACAATTTTACAGTTTGCGTGCTGGACTATTCCTGTGTCATCAGGGAAATAAAACTCTAATGATGTGATAACCTGGTCATTCAGGTCGTCAGCTGACTTTTTTTTTATTTTTTATGCCACATAACATTGCTGAACCTAAACCTGACCAACTGAAGCAACCCCCGATCATAACACTGCCCCCAGTGGCTTATACAATGGCCATTATGCAAGATAGGTGCATCACTTCATGTACCTCTTTTCATACCCAGCCGCTGAAATACAGTCAATCTGAACTCATAAAAGCAGATGATTTTTTTTCCATTGCTCCAAAGTCTAAGCAATTCTTATGGCCACATACTGTAGCTATTTAGTCCCAATCCTGAGAGTTCTCATCACATTGTTCAAATCTTGCTTTTTACTGCTTATGATTTCTAATAATGTTGATTTGTTTTGTTTTTTTATTGTTTTGTTTTTTTACAGTGCAGCTTTACCAAGGGTTTGTGATTTTCGATATAGGGTTAGATTTATCAATTAAAGTAATTGACTTACAGTATAAATAATGATGTCAGTGGAAGCTTTTCACAGAGATGGTGAAAGGAATAGACATAATTTAAATGTTAAAGGAGAGAAATTATTTATAATTACACTATCCGGGGTAGCCCAGAGGATAGGTTTCTTTTGAGTCTGGTTCCTTTCATGGGTTCTTTCTCTTGTTTCCACAGATTTTCCTTGATATTGCTGTCTCTAGCTTATTTATTCACTAAAAATGTAAATTTGCTCCCAAGACTTCCATAACGCTGCTTCGTGACAATGTCGATTATAAAAAGAGTGTGTGTGTGTTTATTGATTGTATTGTATTGTATCTCTCTGCAGGATATGAGAAGACATGTCATGATGACTCTACTGGACACCGAACAGTCGTATGTGGACTCTCTCAGAACACTGATTCAGGTACAGCAGCTCTCTTTACAGTGTCTGACTTTCTTTCTCTCTGCCTTCCCATTTCTCTGTATGTAGTTCAGTTTTTCTTTCTTTCTTCTGTTGCCTTTCACAAGGATGTCAGTTGAACTCTTTGACACTCCATGTATACTGTTGACACTGTTATATAACAGTCCTCTTCAGTAAACCTGTTAGTTCTGTGTATGTACCAGAATGATGGAGAGAAAGAAAGAAAGAAAGAAAGCCGCCAGTCCAGGCTGAGGTGTTCCCGACCCACAGGCTCTTTCAGCTTGTGTATCACTGTCACGTCACCATGACTACGCCGGGTTGGCCCTAGATTCTGCGGCAGTAAAACGGTTCCCATCAGTGCACAATTGCAGCAGCTATTAGTGGCCTCGCTCTGTTTATCAGCCCTAAATCAGCCCTGTTCACAACATCGCTCAGCTTAAATACTAAATAGAGCTCATGTGGAGAGACATGCCCTCACGATGTGCTCAGCGGTTACAAATGAAAAACTAATAATTTTGTTATGAAAGGTTTTTGTATCGCTGTTTACGTTGGGCAGATGCTTTTGTGCAGAACAACCTATTCATGTGTGCATCCATTCATTCCCCTTTTGCCTTCTCTGGCGGGGGTCAAAACGCCAAGGCCGTGCTTATCGATCCTCAGCGACAGAATCCTTGGTGGATTCCAAGACATTCCCAGCATAACAGTGATTAACATCACCAGTAAGTCCTGGGTCTATCTTGTTGTGGACTAATGGGCTAGAAGGGCTAGGAGGTGGCACTTTATGAGGTGCCCAAAGTCAACTTGTACATCAGCCAATCATGTTGTAGTAGCACGATGCATAAAATCATGCACATACATGCAACAGTTTATTTAAATCAAACATTAGAATGGGTAAGTGTGTGATCTCTGTTCACTTTGTTCATGGCATTTATGTTGGTACCAGACAGGTTTGTTTGCATATTTTAGAAAATAGGGTTTTCATGCACAAATCTATACACAATGGCTAAAATTGGTTCAAGCTTCTGGGAAGCCCATAGTAACTCAAATAAACACTCTTTACTACTGATTTGAGCAGAAAAGCAATTTAGAATGAAAGACTATCAAACCTTGAGGGGGATTTTTTGGAAGAGAAGATCAAATTGCGTTCTCCTACTGTCAGCTAAGCACTGTAGTCTGTGGCTCTCATGGGCTCACCCAAACTGGACATCTGAACATTAGAGCAACATAAGTGGATCCTGATGAGTTATTATTTTTTTTCCTGTTGTATCTCATTAACCTCAAAGTTCAATACGTTGTTAATGCTGGAATGCTTCTCCACTCACCACGGTTGTAAAGAGTGCTTATTTAGGTTACTATAGACTTTGCCTTAGCTTGGACCAGTCAGCATGCATTTCTGTTTTTCACACCATTCCATGTATACTCCAGAGACTGCTGATTGTAGTTTTTAGAAACCCATCTTGGGTGTAAAAGGCCTGTAGGATGAAACACCTTGTTGATGAGAGAGATCAGAGGAGAATCACCCAACTGTTCCAAGCTGACCAGAAGGCTATAAGACATCCCGTGGCAGCAGTAAATTTCTGAAATACTCAAACCAGTCTATCTAGCATCACTAATTATGTCACATTTAAAATCACATCATGCTGCTGCCACATCATTTGACTAAGGAGTGCACTATTAACAGGTGAATTTAAACTCTACATACTGTATTTATGTAAAATGTTTATCATCTCCAGTGCTTGTGCAGAATACACTGTGTATGTGCTATGTAGTATTTATTTTATTTATTGAAATTAGTTTTGAGCTGGAGTAGTGATCCAGATTTTAGGGTTCTCATAGCTTGGGAAAGCTCCACCAAAGACTCTAAGTCAATATGATTGTGCAGGTGATTTACAGCACCGGAGCAATCCTGAGCTCAGGTTACTGTATATGTGCAGTTTGTATTGCAAGTACATGGGTGAATATAAGATGTCTCCTTTAGGGTGTATTCTTACACCCAGTATTCACATGACGAAATCCCCCCCACCCCTTTTTTTTTTTTAAGCAAATGCTTTAATCATTCATCATTCTATGATTTCCTGTATTTTTTTTTGGAAATATTTGTTAGTGAGAAGAAAAAAACATTTAGGACCGCAGAGCCCCCGCTGCTCTGTGAGGTCGTGCTGTCTGTTATACTTTGGCTCTAATGGGCCTTACCATTTCCGAATTCATCAAAGGAGGCATTTTCTGTAATCACAGCCCCTTCCAGAACATTCGACTGATGTTGCACATCTGTCCAATGCAGCTTTTTGTCCAATGCACCCCCGGATATTTTGACAAGTGCAAATCTGAGCAAAGGTTGACACTTTAGTTTCAAATGTAAATTGTAGACAAGCCTTTGCCAAGTGCTTGCAGGAAAAAAAAAAATCACAAACATCACTCAAGCACAGAAGGAGCCCAGAACCACTGCTAAATAAATTATTATGGAAATGTCTTGCTTAAAACATTTCCTGTACCAAATTTCAGGACAAATATTCAAAACACATGGCATTTCTGCAACACTACAACTCTGTCCATTGCCTCAGTTTATGCCTCACATCTCAATTTATATACCCCTATGTATTGGGAAAAAATCAAAGCAAGCAAATGCAAACATGCTGCATAAGTCATAACGTGTATATTATCTATGCCTGTCCTACTGTATAAGTAGGCTTATGCTTGTATCCTTGCATTTAATTCTGATTAAGTGACACAGCAGACTGGGGGGAGGGAAAGAAAATGAATGTCAATCATGTCTCATTAGAATATTAGGCCATGCCCATCCAGACAGCACATTCAATTTGGAAGATGCTTTAGCATGAAAGGACTTGTGAAGTGAAGGAATAGAAACCGATAAGTAATACAGTTAAATAAAATATCATTAATTTTATGTTCTAAGTTGGACGTGTAACACTTACATTATACAATCAGAAAAAAAGAAAGATATATCCAGATGTTCATATTTTATGCTATAATTTCTCGGATTTTATCATGCATAATATGGCATGGACTGTATATAATTCTTTCCTTCACGCTTAAAAAATCGGTTTCACTGTATCGAAAAACAAGCCATACATGTTTAATGAGAAAACAACATTGTTTATCATCCATGCAGGCTGGTACATAGAAAAACCCTTCAGAATCTAGGTTCAGAGGGAAGCTGAAATATGTTGGTACAATTTTATGGTCAGTAAAGCTTTAAAAACCTTGCTTGCAACTTTAGTCAAACATCTGTGTAGGGTATTGCTCATTTCTAATTAAACACTTACCCATACGTAGGCATGTGTTACGATATGCTATGATACTGTATGTCTCATAGTGCATATACTGTATCTGAGCATATTCTCATCAGCTGTGTGGTTCATTTAGGACAAACCTTATCTCATGTTTTTGTGTGTGTGTGTGTGTGTGTGTGTGTGTGTGTGTGTGTGTGTGTGTGTGTGTGTGTGTGTTGATGCTTCAGCTGAAAAACGTCAGTGTGTTTGTACAAGTTATTCCTGTTCCCCACCTCACCAAGTGAACAACATGGTAGGGTAGAATATCTTCTTATATGAGGTCACAATAGGGGAACATCTGTCTTGTTTAAGCATAGGCCAATACAACAATGGAAAAAGGCCAGAAGGCATGGCTTTTTTCTTTACTTTTGTGTTTGTACATGCATAATATGTGGTCTTTAAAATTCCCGTTCATCTTTTCATTTAATATATGTAAAAAATAAAAATAAAAAAAAACATTTAACCAAACTCTTAACTAAAGACCACACATACAGTATGATAAAGGTACTTGCAGTAACTGGTCCGACTTGTGTTGAACCTTGCAGAGCTACATGAAGCCACTGAAGCAGCCTGAGAACTCGCCGCTCTGCGATATCTCTCTAGTGGATGAGATGTTCTACCAGATCCCTGAAATCCTGGAACAACACGAGCTCTTCCTGGAGCAGGTGATCAGCTGTGTTAATGACTGGCATGAGCGCCAGACCATCGGTGACCTCCTCGTCCAGTCGGTAAGTACAGTGCACTCTCTTCTGGATGAATGCTGGGATGCTCAGGTCTTTATGCTAGCTCTGTATTAGCCATTAGTATTATATCAGCAGAGGTTACAAAATGGTATTAGAGGCAGGTAGTTTGTAGTCATTAGTGATCGGGCCTTAGCGCTTAACTCAAAGACTCTTGATTAATGTTGTAATTATCTTTTTAAGTCTTAAACATTAGAAGTAACAGATGTTTTACTAGATGTATCGATGCAAATATTTCACTTCTGTAGAGATCTCAATCCTAATTATGTCTCGTACACACTCCTAGGATGCTTTGCTTCATCAGATTTGTGTAAGGCCACTAATATTTAGTGCAGGCCTCTAGTAGTCAAAATACAAAGTCTGCGATTCTGTATCTTCCTGTATATAAATCTTTTGGAGCCTATATCATGATTGCATAAACTTGGAGGCAAACACGAATCTCATCTGGCTAATCAACTACAGCATACAGCATGTCTTCTTGCTGTATTGATGGTTGCCAGAATTGAAAGCTAGCCTCAACTGCCATATAAAACCTCAAAAGACTCACTCATATTCTACACCGCTTTATCCTGTGTTCAGGGTCACGGGGGGGCCTGGAGCCTATCCCAGGAGACTTAGGGTATAAGGTGGGGTACACCCTGGACAGGGTGCCAATCCATCGCAGGGCACACACATATACACACACTCACACACTCACACACTCATTCACACACTACAGCCAATTTGGGAACGCCAATTAGCGTAATCTACATGTCTTTGGACTGTGGGAGGACACCGGAGTACCCGGAAGAAACCCACTAAGCACAGGGAGAACATGCAGACTGTCTGTTCTCCCCTGGCCGGGAATTGAACCCGTACCCTCGTGGTGCAAGGAGACGGTGCTAAGCACTACACCACTGTGCCTCCCAACCTCAAAATAACTTTTGTAAAAACCCGATGAGACAAAATGATCTCATTGAGGAACTCATTAAAACATTTTTTTTAGAGCATAACATTTTTGTGGAGCACATTTTCTATTAGGTAACGGTAAATAACAGTAAAGTATTGTTTGTTGTAGGCATACTGTAGATATGTGTCTAAGGGTTGTCATGCTCACTAAATGGTAATAAGAACTCTAAATGATTCTTCTCATAACTCTCTAAGCACTTAAATGTCATCCTGTGTATTCTAATGCCTAATAATCTAGTTAATAAAAGATTGGTAACCATTCCATTAATTTGAGTAAACCAAGCACCTTGAGATTATCGGCCATTTTACACAGCAGTATTGTGAGCATGAGCATTTATCGGCATTGTCCGCATGCCCGTTCCTCTGTCTTTACATATGTCTTCGCTACACAGCATTTTCCCGGTTTCGCAGGAGAAAAACATGCAACATGCCGTGTTCGTGCTGTGTAAATGTATTTTTAACGATTGAAATCGATTGCCATTGTTCATCATTGAAATGCACTGGAATTCGACCGAACATCGACTAGAATCGATAATTGTCTCATCAATATAAAATAGACAAACGAAAGATTTGGCTAAAGAGGAACTGAGGGCGTATAAATCTTTAGATGCCTATAACGATGCCCTGAATTATCTTGCACAAGACTTAAGATACAAACACTGAACAGATGATTTGTATTCTTGCAGACACAGTTATCAATTTGTGGTGTAAAGCAATACAGATCCGATTAGTGGAGATGCTTGGCATGTGAGCTGTATGAGTCAGCGATTCTGGTCCCGCTGGATAATGCTATCTTTTTCTAACAACACTACTAGAAAACTATTTAAAAAAAATGATTGACCAGCATTACCAAACACATTCAGGAAAGGATTATGCCTTCAGCTCGGCATAATGTGGGTCTATTAAGAAATGTTATATTTCATCATCAGTTGTCCATCATTTGTAGTTATACACTGTATGGCCAATGATATGTGGACACCTGACCGTCATACTGTATGTGCATGCCACAAAGTTGAAATAATACATGTTGAATTGCTTTTGTGTGCTGTAGCATAATGATTTTCCTCCAGTGCAGCTATGAGGTCTCATCTAAACTTGTTGCAGTCTCGCCTACACAATGCCCTGACCTTGATCCCACTGGGGGTTGACCTTGGATGCTCAAAAGTTCTTCTCACCTGACAACCATACCTGACCCCAGGTCCCGAAACTTATTGAAAAGCATTCCCAGAAGAGTGGAGGCACGTCGATATGATTGATCAGGGGTCTATATACTTTTGGCCATCATTAAATTAAATGGCCAGTGAATGAGGTATTAAGATTGAAAATGCTTGTAATTATTGTCATTGAATAAAGTACTCCATCAGTCATTGCTTTTATCAAAGCAATAGCTGGTCTTATCAAAGCAATCACTAAGTCATCATTAATGGCCAGATTACCGGAAAACATCGCAAGCTACAATGAAGAGCTTCCCGTTTTAAGCATTCTACGTTCAGCATACGTTCATAGCATATTGAAATAAAATAGACACATTAGATCAGACCGAAATGATTTCTTTTATGTGCAAGCACACCATGAGAGCATTATGGCTCATAGCTGAGACTTTTCCCAACAACATGGTAACTTCTTAACTATAACTCCTCAGACACTTGCATATCATCTTTCTTGATTGAAAGAGAATGATGAATTATTAGAGAATGATGAATTATCAATGACAAATTTGAATCTAATCTAAACAATTCACTTGAAAGGTAATTATAGTTGACTAAGATGGCTGCCCCCTCCTAGGGAGTTTTTTTTTTCCCTAGAGTCTTAAACCACACCAGTAACGCTGTGTGACCCAAACAAAGACCCGAATGCAGTTTAAGGCATACAGCGTACAATATATTTAGTGTGGGAGGGAATTTCCAGTGAGATCCATTTTCCATACTGTACATGTTAGCAACGCGATGAACTAAAGAAGCAAATCACAGACGCTGAACAAGTTCTGGACGAATGACTATCTTTGTGATAAGGGAATACTAATATCCATTTTATTTTCACCAAGCCATTTCCCTCAAGAACAGGAATAGCCACTGCTGACAAATACGCTTAGGGTAAATTTAGGTCGATCTGAAAGGTGCTTCTCCATTACTGATGATGTCATCAGTCACTGCACTTATTATCCACCGCCATTTGGAATTAAAGCAGAGACCGGGCAATGAGAGAGTCAGCCAGGTCGGAGCCTCTCGAATCTCCTAGCAGTCATTTAGTACTTTTTTGAAGCAATAACATGGTGGTGCCTGTGATCTCCTTGGTAGCGTCTGCTCCAGAGTCCACAGGGTGCTATTTGTCTTTCCGTAAACATGCAAACTGTATATGTACAAGTAATTACACCACATGAAAAGTACATGAAAAGTAAAGTATGGTTTCTAGGCCATGCCTCGTGTTTTGCAAGCCTGATTTGCAACCCTGATTCTGTGCAAAAAAAATGCATTCCAAACTAGTTGAGGCTCATATAAAGCTTCTGCCATCCCACCAAGGTAATCCCAGTTGCTGCGTTTTAATGTGTGCTTGGTACAAATTAAATTATTTCCCTTCCTTGGAAAATACTAGCTTTATGTCTAACCAGAATACTTACGTTGTGTCCGTTGTCGATGTGCAGAGTAGTAGAAGCAGGGACAAAAGCCAAGACATATTCTAATGTACTTGTGTACACCATGATTCTTTGATTGAAGGGAGATTTTTGGGGGGAAAGTGTCACTTTAAGCACCACTGTAATTTTAATTAGCTTTTAGTCCTGGTGCATTTTTCCAGGTAAAGGCTACCGCTCGAGTAGCGACACATGGTGACATTTAGTATGATAAGATTCTGATGTCCATGTTGTCAACATTATTGTACGTTTTCCATTGTAAGTAAGTAATTAACAACAATGGATCTCTGAAGAGTTCAATTATTTTCATATAACAGCATGCACTAAAGTGATTTATCCTGGAATATTATAGGAATTTAGCCAGAAATGAAGATTTTTATTTACTGTCAATGTCAGGAAATACTTTATACCCATTGAGGGTTACACATATCTTGCATAAAAACCTTCAGACAGTTCCTGTAGTCACTGGTGTTTTAGAAGCTATAAGCTATAATTGCTTTTAGCGTCTCTTCTTCGTCCATTATAATGAGTGCACTATTATGAATCTGTAATCTACCCTAATAATGAATGAATGAATGAATAAAGCTTTCTAATCAATCACAACTGAGAATTCAGTAGTGATGTGGTAAATTTTATTATTATACTTAATTTAAGATTTGCTTTTTAGTACTTAGGCTTAGGATCTTTCAGAAACATAAAAAGGAATTCATTTGTAATAGAGATACAAAAACCGGTGCAGTTGCCACAATAACATGCCGGTTATCATTTGTTAGAGAATCTAGAGGATGTAGTGTACATTTAAAACTCATTTATGCTACATAACTGGACTTCAGAGGCCAGAGGTGTGCGTTTAAAAGGACATCTTGTTCTTACCATGAAGTGCAAACGTTTGTCGTCTTCTTTATAGGGGCCGCACAATGCCGAGAGAACAACGTAATAAAACATGTTGTTGGATATCGTAAAGAGCGGATGTGCGTCTGACCTGAATGTGATGCAGAACCTGAAAATGAAAGGTTCAACAAAAAATAACAATAAATAAAAATGACCTCAGCGAGGTGGCATTTCTGACTGCATTCCCAAACCAGAGCTAATTTTTTTTATCAGGAAAAAAGTTAGTATGCTAGAAAATGAAGGTTGAGGTCGAAGTGCTGACCAGGAAGAGAAGACAGTTTAATAATAATAATAATATTAATAATAATAATAATAATAATGTTTAAGAATGCATTGAATAGAAAGTGGAACCCTCTTCATATTTTTTTAAGGTTGACGGAAGTCATTGTGCTACTATGTAAATTTATTCGTCTTATTTTTATTATTTTTTTAGTTTTTCTGTTTTTATGACTGTTTTCTTTATTATGTATTTTGCCATGAAAATTTCCTATTTGACTATTTAAAACTGAGATGAATCAGTTCAATTTACTTTTACTTTATTTAGCACTTTTAAACATGGGCATTGTTATACAACATTACAAGGGGGGGGGGGAATTTATCAGTCTTTATCAGTCTTTATCAATTTGGTCCTAATGAGCAAGCCAGAGGCAAACTGTGACAGTGAAAATTTCATGAGATTAAAAGAATGAAACCTTAGCAGG
Source organism: Clarias macrocephalus (assembly GCA_011419295.1). Classification (NCBI taxonomy): domain Eukaryota; kingdom Metazoa; phylum Chordata; class Actinopteri; order Siluriformes; family Clariidae; genus Clarias; species Clarias macrocephalus. Next base: position 141,082 of record JAAGKR010000166.1, read on the forward strand.
AGCCAGACTCATATTTGATTCTACCGGATAGTGCGACTATAAATTGCAAATAAATTTTTAGCTCATCATTAGAAGGGCATAAGGCAAAATATTGGAAGCAGGAATGAGGATTGTCCCTGAGAAAGCATTTGTTTTCCCCACGCTCCCAGACTGGTAGGTATTGTATTTAAACAATTAAAAGGGGAAAAATGGGGGAAATTCCTAAAAAAGAGAGGGGGAAAAATCCAGTCTAGGCATTTATAAAAATAAAGCTTTATTGTTATAGCTTGCCTCATTCCCCAGCCACAGAGAAAGTGTAAAAATCTTCATATCATTCCTCAGTATTGTGTCTGATTTGCCCTTATTGATTTTACTCAACAGAACCATACAATGATCAACCATGCCATTAACACCACATACCATTAACACATGAACATTGATTATCAATTATGCACCAGTAAACTGTGTGACAGGATCATCAGCACCCGAGGCTGATCTATACCTCTTTGAAGCAAAGACCAGTCAGATCCCACAGAAAAGCCAGTGCAGCACAAACTGCTGAAAAACGTCATGACAGACAGGTATCGCAACACTTAGTGTACAGTATCACAGCTTGCTGTGCATGAGACTTTGCAGGCCACGAGTTCAAGAATGTTGATCAAGACTGTCGATGTGTAGATCAATGGGATATTCAGGCCCTATTAATCAATGGAGGCGTCACTTTGCATCAGTGCTGCTAATGTCCTGGTGGCACACACCCCACAGCACACCTACAGAGGTCTTGCCTTGAGTCATGCCTCTAGGGTTGTTTTAGTGGCACAAAGAGAACTATATACAGTAATATCTGTCTTAATGTTTTAATGTCAGGACTGATCAGTGTATAATAGTGTAGATCAGTAGAATTCTGTGAAAAATACAGGGGGATGAAAAAAAATGAAACAACGAAGAATGGTTGTAACATGGACAGAGGTATTGTAGAATGTTCAAGCCACAATTAATTTATATTTAGCCCCGCCTCGAAACTCCATAAAAGGTAAAGTTCACCGAGAGCTGAAAAGGAGAAATGACATCTAAACATAAAAGAGTGCACAATGAGTGCTAAATCTTTTTCATCTTGTGTGTATCTCTGTGTGTAATTGAAATAAGCGACTTCAGCGTGTAATTCGTATTTAAACCTGTAGCAAGGCAGGCAAGCTATGTGTATATGATGTATTATATACACATCGTTATATATACAGTAAAATTAGACAAGTTTAGACCATTTTTGTTTTTTAATTTTTCATGACTACAAAATCACTGGCATAAAAACGTGTTATGATTTACAGGAGGAACTCGGTGCTATTGGAATTCTGAGAAACGTAGTCTATCTCTGATGAATCTCTTTTACTTCCTTTCCCAGTTTTCCAAAGAGGTGCTGGCTAACATTTACTCCGCCTACATTGACAACTTCTTGAATGCCAAAGACGCAGTGAGGATCGCTAAAGAAGCCAAACCAGCTTTCATGAAGTTTTTGGAGGTTTGTTTCTCATCTTTCGTGTCTGTGTGTATCCCTTTGGGACTCGCACTTGGGTCAGACAGTCCTTTGTGTCTCATAAATGTCCGACACTACATGATGTAATCAAGCAAATGTTTCATGGTTTGTATCCTTTGAAGCTAAATTAATATGCAATACACAGAGAGAAACTGTAAAAAAAAATTTAAAAAAATAAAAAATAAAAAAAGTTACTGGTGTAACTGGACATGAATTATATAGTCTGTGACAAAGCTGTACTGGGACGTCACATGAGAACAGTTTGAAAAGATGAAGTTGGCTGGATACACCCGTCTCAGAGGAAGCACATATTGGCCTTTGTTTTTCCCAGTAGGTAACATTCATGTGTAAGGGGAGGACTTACTGGTGGGTGGCAGTCAGACCAAATTGGAAGGAAAGTTGAACATGATTTCCATGTTTGTGTTGCATGTTATATTTGCTTATATATCTGTTTACTCAGTTGACAGTATATTAGGTATCATTTGGGTAGAGTCGCTAACGGTACGGAAAGAGCCACCACCTAAATACCAGTTGAGCATGGTGATCACTTTCCATGAAGGATTAAAGTAATGATGCGGATAAACTCTTATTTAATAGAGTTTATAATTCAAGAGCATCCTTACAAAATATTTTTTCATCTCCTAACTATAATAGTGCAGAAATAGTATGTTGTCCTTTCTAGCCATTGTTCTCTATGTCTGTATGCACTCTTCAGTATGACACAGTTTTTCCAGACACCTCTTTGTTTGTTCTTCCAATTATAAGTGTATTTTAGGTCATGTCGCTTGAGTGCTGTTGCAAATTCATTATAGTTGCCACAGGCAAAGCTGACCCTGGAGTCCTTGTGCAGCAGACTCATTGAGTTTGCTGCCACCTAGTGGTTATATCTGAAAACAGCTAAGTGAACATGCAAGGAGAAGATTAATATTTTAGTGTTTTCTCATTTGGCGAAAACTTTTATTAGGCACTTACAGTTTTATTACATTTGAACCTCCGTTTCTTTTTTTTCCTCCCATTTTTTCTCTCACATGCAGCAAAGTATGCGAGAGAATAAAGAGAAGCAGGCTTTGGGTGATCTGATGATCAAACCTGTGCAGCGTATCCCACGCTATGAGCTCTTAGTCAAAGTGAGTATAAGTTGTATTTTGGTTTCTTGTCTCATCACTCATGACTTTTGCATGCTCAGGACAGTAAAACGCGCAACATGTTATTGAAGTCATTGAATGTGTGTGGATGGGTTAGGATTTGCTGAAGCACACACCGGAAGACCACCCAGACCACCCACACCTGCTGGATGCTCAGAAGAACATAAAGCGATTGGCTGAGAGGATAAACAAGGGACGGCGTAATGCGGAGGAGGTGGAGCGAGAGACACGGGTCATGCAGGAGATCGAGGCCCACATAGAGGGAGTAGAGCATGTATGACACACATTTTTCAGCTCAGATACGTTTTTTCTCTTGTGTGACTGCTGCACTCAAATACTTAAATACTTTAAACTGTTAAACAAAAAAGTGATCCAAACATGGATTATTGCTTGTTTACCAAATACTTTCTCATTATTTGCTGTCTCACCTACCTAAATTTCTTTACATACTTAATTCCTTACATGCTTAAGTTACGTCCCTTACATACATTGCTGCATAATGTTCTGTACTTGCTTGCTTTGCTTACTTGATTAAAAATAATTTACCTTCTTAACTTACCTACCCACTCACTTTACTTGCTTGATCATATTTCCCTAAATAACTAACCCAAGTTGATTAACGTTTTTAATTGCCTAACTTAACACCACCATGGAGTGTTAATTGATTATAAACTCACTGTTATCCCTAATCACTTCTTTTGGTGATGCTAGTACACACTTACATAGATCCACATATGTGCAGCAAAAAAAAGGTTAATGTCATTGATGTTAAATTGAATGCTGTATCTGATCTTTTAATGCCTTTTCATCTCAGATCTTGAATCCCGAGAGGAAATTCCTCAGACAGGAAATGGTGATGGAGGCGGTAAGAGAGTGAAAAATCTGTTGAAAATTAAGTTTTTTTTTTTTTTTCCTATCAATATTTCTTGGATAATTGTTTGATAAGTGACCCAAGACTTCAAGGTCCCTTCTTTGTTTCTTCTCTCTCTCTTTATAGAAATCAGTAGGTGGGAAGAAGGATCGCTCTCTGTTCCTGTTCACTGATTTGCTGATCTGTACGACTCTGAAGAGGAAGTCAGGCTCCTTACGCCGGAGCTCCATGAGTCTGTGAGTGGCTTGGATTGGATTATTAACTGTATTTCATGCACTTGTGGTTGTTAGAAACCAAAAGAAGTATTATATAAACATAAAAGAACATATAAATCTAACTGCACAACATCTAATCAACATAGTCCAGATTGGATAACATATTACAGTATATAATGCATATTGATTTAATTAGTTTTGTACTTGTTTCATGTGTAATAACTATAAATATAATCCTGAAATCTTTTTATTCATAGCCTATAGGCAACTAATTTCTAGCAGTGCTTGTTAAACTGGCTTCTGATCTTAGGCAAGATTTGAATCAAGATTTCGATCTCTTCACAGAAATCCTAGGCAAGATTAGAAAGTTCAATTTAAAAACATTATATTGTTTTTATAAAGTTGGTATGGCTGTTTAAATTAAGTTTAGAGTGTAAAACAATTTTGTGTGAGAAATTAACTCTATATTAACTATTTTAATTTTACTTTCAATTTAAACCAACTTTCTATCATTTGTGTATTTTGGAAGAAAACAAATTATCAATGAACTTAGAAGTTTCCCTTGACCTCTGAGACATGAGATAATCTGTAAAAAAATGTCAGACATTTTCATGTAACAATAAAAACTAGTAGTTTATGGTGGAAATTTGGAATTTGTAACTATAATTGCTGTTGCTGTGTTAAGATAGAGAAACATTCTGGCAATTGGCTCTTTAGCACCCTCTAGTGTGTATACAAGGTCTTACACTTCCACATTGCATTTCATTTAGAATATGTATTGGTGTGGTTCAGTCTGAAAACACCGGTAATAAATCTGTTTTTGGATTATCTGCCTAGATCACAGGATGCACCACAAAAAAATCTTGGCATTTTAAATTTTTAACATTTAAAATCTAGTCTGGTTTAAAAAAAATTTTAATAGACAAATATTTCAACAAATAAAACGCATACATGCTTGGAAGCTGATAGTCAGTATGGCATAAATAGTGACAATCAAGCACTACAGTATATTGACTCACCAAATTAATAAATGGCATTTAAGTTTTAAAATGTGTCCTCTTTTTATAGGCTTTATTTCAGATGTAGAAATGCATTGAGCTCTAGTGTGTATTGATTTACCCTTAACACTTTTCAGATATTCTGCTGCTAGTGTCATCGACACCTCCAGTAAATATAAGTTCCTGTGGAAACTGCCCTTGGAGGATATTGAGTTAGTGAAAGGTAAAGTGTCCGTCTCTATTAGCTAATTCAAAGAAATAATGGTCAAAACGAAGAAGTTTTTGTTTATTTCTGAATCGTTTTCACTCTGCAGGCTCGAGTCAGGCCACCAACAGGGATACAATCCAGAAAGCCATCAGCCGTCTGGATGAGGACCTCAGTACCCTCGGCCAAATCAGCAAGCTGTCAGAGACACTCAGCTTTCCTCACCAGGTCAGTTATAACACAAACACATCAATGTGTGAAAACACAAAAGATTTATTGTGTATATATATATATATATATATAAATCTACCTACTGTATATCTGTGTTCTATATTTTACTGTATCAGTATATCAGAATATGTCATCAGTACATTAGTTGTTTTTATGTTTACCAACACATTTTTTTATATACAAAGTACATCAATTAATTTTGCAATCATGTCTAAGCATCTTTTCGGTTGTTTTATTTGAAATAATGATTTTGCAGTACATTTGGTACGTATTCTAGCATGAGTGAGCTAGTTGGCTGTGTGGATTGCTGATGGACATGAACTGGTTCATGGCCATCTTCACTTTATTATGCCACTGTAAGCTTAGATTCGAGATTAAATTAATAAATATGAAACGGCAAACTTCTTAATATGTTCAGCTTAGTTGTTTTCTTGGTTTCCTTAAAATATCCCAGTAACCGAGTATAAAATTTTGTTGATGCAGCCATCGTCATTGAAGCTAGACTTTTTTGGTCTTTTTCCATATTTTACCTGGCCAGGATTTGTGACAGTGTGACCTCAGATTCAGATGGCACATGACCGGAGTAGAACCAAATGTGGTCGGTTGTAGCCCATGAACTTCAGTGTTTTGTGTTCTGAGATGTTTTCCTGCTTGTCCTGGTTGTAAAGAGTGTTTAAAATAGTGTAGCCTTTCTGTCAGGTCTAATTATGGTCTGGCTAATGTCTTCTGAACTCTGAGACACTTCTGCCACATCATTGGCTGAGATTCACTGTTGCATAAATATTCCTAAGTGACCAGACTGGTGATGGTGTATTATATTACTTAGGTTAGATAAACTGTATACTTTGACACAAAAATGTCTTTATATAGAATAGAATAGCATTAATTACCAATCAGTGAACTACAGTGAACAATCCTTTCCTCGTGCACCCATCAGTTTTTGGATAGAATAACTTTCTTGGACTCTTTTTACATTAACAAATACATAATAACATCTTGTCAAATCTCTCTTCCTCTCATTCCAGAGTCTGGATGATGTAATAAAGGACTTGATGGCATCGGTTCACAGGGAATTAGCAGAGAAACAGTCCCTGGCATTTAGCATGACCTTCTTGCCCACTAAACTGGAGCTGAGCACGGCGTCTGCGGACAGCACGTTCATTTTCGAGTTCAGCAGTCCGGACGCACGCAGCAACTTTGAGCAGGCCTTTGAGGAGGCCAAAAAAAAGCTTGGTACTCACACTGTTAAATCCAAACCAGGATCACGTTATTTAACTAAAGTACAGACTAGATAGAGCCTTAGAATCAGCATAGACACTTGTGCAGAATCAGACTTTACACCTTACAGAAGAGTGACGAATTAAAGGAAAACTCAGGGATTGGTTATGCCGGACATGGCGTTTTACAGGCATGTGTTTGTCACTCACCCCACCCTTATGAAAATGAGTAATAAGTATGAAAATTATGTAAATGCTTTAATAGTCACATACAGTATGAGACACTTGTTTGACAGAGATGTCCAACACCTTAAAAAAAAAATGGTAAAAGAATGCTGCTCTTGTACAATCTATGTGCTTTGACATTATTCTGTCACTTCTTTGGTTTCCCTTTAATTTGTCACACATTTGTTCGTGTACATTTAGCAAGAAAAACTGCACCATCAAATATTAAGGACTAATACAATAATAATGCAATAGCAAGTGATAAGTAAGCATGTGTGTGCATATTGTCTTTGACATCATGCTTTTCATCCTAATAGCCATGAATAAAGACGAATGGGACCCTGAGTTTTTGAAAGCCATTCCCATCATGAAGACCCGTAGTGGCATGCAGTTCTCCTGCGCCTCACCGAGCCACAGCAGCCCAGAGAACGTGTATGAGGTGTGGGTGTGTAATAGTGACGGCTACGTAGGCCAAGTCTGCGTGCTGAGCATCAGGGCCGAGCCCACGGTGGAGGCCTGTATCGCCGTCTGCTCTGCGCGGATCATCTGCATCGCAGCCGTGCCGGGACTCAAGAGCAGGTCAGGTTTGCATGTATTGCTCTTTAGTTTAGGGTCTAGTGGTTAGAGAGTGGACTCATCGTGAAGAATCTGTTTCTAAATGCCAAAGTTGATATTTTTAGCACGATAAGGAAAGCTGCTGTGTGTGTGAATACATTGAAAGTACATTCCGTCCATACGTGAAACAAGTTCCAGATGACTCAGCATTAATAGGAAAAGAGCTATGCATGTGGTATCAGACTTTGTTAATACAAAGACTAGCTTTGTGAAAGTATAATCACTCTGTTGCTTTTTGCTACATTTTAGTTATTAATGTAATTTTTAAACATTTATATAAGTCAAGTGGTTACTTTGTAACTAGCTTCAACAGCTAGTTGTTCATGCAAGCTAACACCTGGGAGATAAAGGAGTGAAGCTCTTAGATAGCCTTAGCTGATGTTTTCCTATATTCCATGGTGGTGAAAATGGCCCTAGTTAATTATTGTTAAATAAATTGAATGAGGCAAATGTAATTTTTGAGGCAAATGTAATTTTTCTTTTGTAAAAAATCCCTTGTCCTTTTTGTATTGGCATTCAGCTAGTTGCTATCATGCTAGCTAACGTTTGAAGGACATGGAACAATCCTGTTGGTTAGATTTAGCGCAATCATATTTTCCCACATTCTTTAGTTCATTGGTGAAAGTGGCAGTGATTTGCAATCAATACCCAAAATCAGTACGTGATCTGAGGCAGACATTTTTTGTGAATTTTTCTTGTTTTATAAAGGGTTTACAATTGACTGGCTTGTACAGTGATTTAGTTTTAAAGTAAACATGAATAAACCAGTAGAATTATAATGAGCTGTAGTCAGTATGTATGTTGCTACAAAGGGCGTTCAAGTCAAACAGGGATTTTTGATTGCGCACAATGCCAGAGCACAGGTATGTGAGTGAAAACTCTATTTCTATATATAATCCCATAAGGCACTTTTCTCGGTGCTTGGATACCATGAAGTTAGAAAGTTTCTCGGTACACCTGAGCCATAATCGGACTGTGCATTAGTGAGAAATATGGAGAAATAAAGGTAGTTCTTTACTTTCATGCTGCACAATCAAAACATGACTTGAACACCCCTTTAACGGGTATGTAGGTACTGTAGATACTTTCTTGTTTTTGTAATAATATCGAAGCAATGAAAGAAACTCAACTGGAAATAATTGGAATTAACATGCACCATACCAATGTATATAATTCTCATTAATATAATATCATACATCATCTCATATATAATATTTATTGTTGTTTCTGTTACTAAAAGAAGTCTTCCCTACAGTCTGCCCTAGTTTTTAATACAAACTTAATTCCTGGGAGAAAACTGCTATCCAATTTGCTTTATATTTTCATTCAGTGAAACTTAATTCAGGACTACAGGACCCTTCTGCCACCCTGTCATGTTTGGCTTGCACCTTGTAAAAATAAATTCAGGATTTAACAAATTCAACATGTTATGTGTTACATGATATTTGACTCTTTTATTCTTTCCCTCAGGGAGCGAGTGGAGTCAAGGCACTCCGCCCCTGTGGCACCATCTGAGTCCGAGTCACCGCCAGCTCCTTCTGTTCAACCTCAGCTCCACATCTCCATCTCTCGCTCCTCTCCGGAACTCAGCGATCCTCCTGTTCCCAGAGCGCCTGAACTCGGGCCCTTCGAAAGCGACGACTCGGACGACGAAGACTCGCCAAGCCCATCATCCACGCTGCAGAGCCAAGCATCACATTCCACCATCTCGTCCAGCTACGGCAGTGAGTCATGTTCTTTTATTTAAACACTCTCTGCATAAATGGTTTAAATCTCTATTTAGACTTTGCAAGTGAGGCATTTAAGCTTGTCGGGAGGGAAGTAGAAAACAGAAATTAAGACATTACACAGACATATATATATATTTTTATCTAATTTAAGTATGGGAGATGTATTGTTTCTTGGTACTTTCATGGTCAGAAAGTACAGAAAACTCTTCAGTGTAAGGATTATAAAGCCTTGACTGGAAGAGCTGAGTTTTCTTTCTTACTAGTGTTGTTGATGGAGTGCAAGTTCCATTTCCAAAGTCAATATTTCCACCTTGGGTGATGCTAGGTAAAATACAGGGCTGGCCAAAAATATTAAGACAGCATATGCTATGAGTTATTGTTCTCCCTGTGCACAATTCAGCTGATTTCACTGATTAGGTCTAGTCTATCTGACTAAAAAGTGAACTGAAAAACTAGTTAAAAACTGGCCATGTGACCATGATATCCAGCTTCTATATCCATGGTCTAAACTCAATAGAAAACTGTTGCACAATGGCAGAGGTGGAAAGTAAAGAATTACATTTACTCTTGTTACTGTAATTGAGTAGTTTTTTGTGTATGTCTCCTTTTTAAAATCTGTAATTTTACTTTTACTTAAGTATGTTTTGATTGAAGTGTTGTACTTTGCTACAGTACATTTGAAATCATATTAGTTACTGAATAATAAATAAACAAATAATGAAAAAATGCTGATACTAATAATGCAACGGGAAAGGAAAAAAATTGCACCCCGGAAACCCCGACACTGATTGATTGCTGGGCATAGAGAACAAACGCACTAAATTTACAAGAACAATGGAGACGGACAAAATAGATGCCAATGATGCAGACCCAGCTGAAAGCGAAATTCCATCAAATTCTTACCCTGGCCATATTTAAGCAACCACTTTGATTTCAACCACTTTGAAGAAAGACAACAGCTTTATTATGCAGCTTTATTATGCAAACTAATTTGAATTTTACTTGAGTACAAGATTTTGGTATTCTTTCCACAATGGTGAAGAAGCCATTAACAGTGAAGAAATATGATCTTCAGGAAGCAGTCAAGCAGGTAATGATTGAGCAAGTGGCACCAGAGCACTACAGACGTCTTTTTTGACTCTTATCTCCAGCCGGATCTAGCAGGTTTTTTTTTCCCCCAGATTTTTCCAATTGTAACACACTCAGGCACAGTTATTCTCTTCAGTGAGCTCATAGACACCATGAATGATGGGAGCGTGAACCCACTCATCTCTTGGGAAATCAACTTTCTCTTGGCCCCCTGAGGATTCAAACTTGCGATCCCCGGGTGATATGACCAGCTCATTACTGCTGTGCCATTCTCAGAATAGGACTTTACACTAAATATTGATTGCTGCATCGCCATTTGATTTCATTATTCTTATTGTCCTGATTGAGATTATTTTTGAGAAATTGAAAATGTCATTACAACATTGAACTTTACGTTTCTTCTTTTAATACTTTTACCCGCTGCTGTAATTTCCTTTTTGGCTTATTTATAATTTTTCAGCCACTCATGTAACACACAAAAATGGCTGTAGTGAGCTTGCTTTTGTGTACATTAAGTAGTACTTTCTGCAAGACCATGTAGATTTATGCTTGATTGCTTATGTACATTTATACTTGATATGCATTTGCTGACATTGCCCAGATCAGAGATATTGCTTTAAAATAATAAAAAAATAAAGAGATTAAATATGTTTCCATGTTTCAGGATAAATCAGCATTACTGTTCATTCTTTGACCTGACTTTGACATTACTGCAATGTTTCAGAGCTTCAACTTCTTTAAAGTTATTTGTGGTCGTATATATGTCTGGAAAGGACCAGCAGCCGTGCAGAGATCATGTACCAGCATGGTTTAAGCTTCCTTGCATTTGTGGCGCCTATTTTCCTATCGTCCGTTTACACTCACCTATATTCAGATGGTTGCCAGAGAGTCAGAGAGATACTGTATACTGGACACCCTGTAAGACTCGAGCCTAAAAGGGCCATGGTGCTGCCTCAGTTATTTATGTCTAGACGGGGGGAATGAGTTCAGCTACTCTGCCTCACAGACTCAGATATTACTGCATTGAGCTAACAGCATTAGTCTTGGTGGTCTTGCCCTGTGATTAAGCCAGTATATGACAGGAGCAGCCGATTTAAATTTGGATTTTTAAATACAGGGGATATACAAACCTGCCATTTTAATAGGTATGTGAGGGCTTTTTATGTTCACTGTATATTTCTTAGCTGAATAAGTTGCTTTATTCATAGATTTCTTGTAACAAGTTCTACTCCTGGCAAACTTTTATTAGCTGATGATAAGAAAAAGCCTAAATCATCATCATGTAATCATCACGAGGTCATGTTATTTAGAGGCAGGAATTTAATTTTGTTGTGTTTAGGTTGTGAATAAAGAATACCAACGTGGTGCAGATGTTTAATGCAGATGTTTTCATGAAGCAGATGTTTAATCACATTTGATGAATCAAAATGACTATAATTGCAATATATATTTTTTCACATCTTGCTCTGGTCCTAGACCTGAAATGTTAAATGTTAATGTTAGTTTAATAAGCAAATGTTTAATTAACTTGAGTTTTGTATGACCGTTTTTGACTGTAGTGGCCCAAATGTGACCTGATGTTTAAGTTTTTTTTTATTTATTTTTTTATCTATAACTCAAACAAAAGCCATGTAAAGTGTGTATGTGGTTACCACTGTTTTAGATGATGAGGGAGCAGGCTGTAAGGACATGGCACCTGAGACTACCAGTTCGGAAGAAGAGCAGGAGTTTTCCAGTGGGTTTGGGCCACAGAGACTGAGCGTCGACTGCCCAATGGACGGACGCGCCATGCGCCGATCCAGCCGCGGCTCCTTCACCCGTGCCAGCCTGGAGGACCTGCTGAGCATCGACCCGGAAGCCCACCAGAGCTCGGTGTGGCTTGGCACAGAGGATGGCTGGTGGGTGGCTGCTTGCTGTATTGGTTAATTAATTGTTTTAAAAGCACTAAAATGTAATGTTGGGAAGTGGTTGGCTTCTGATTAGCTACCAATGGGGGAGGGTGAAGAATAAAGCATGCCTCTTTTGAGATTCACAGAGTTAGACTAATGCATCATTTCACACTGCTTCTAATGATGCACTACAATGTAAGACGCCCATAGGGGAAGGAGCTGTCCACCCTCTTCCACATACATGGGCACACTAGAAACATTTTAGAGTAGAACTGGTGATATAAATATCTGGTTTTCTTGCCGATTTCAAAGCTAAAAGATAAATCTGAAAAAACTGAATGTGTCCCCATTTGGACATATTATGTCCCAAAGACACATTATTACCTTTTAATATGAAGGGAAGAGTTTGAGATGAATTTATTAGTACTGTATATTGTGGTAATGTTGGAATTTTGATGATGGATATGTTTAATTATTTGGTTAAGTCACATGGTAAAGAATTAGAAATAAACATGTTTTTTTTATTGCCCTACTTTCAAACAAGGAATAATTTCATATCTGCTCGATAAAAGGTTCTGTAGGGAACATGGTTATACTATGTCATCATTCCAGGTCCAGTATTTGTAGTGTACCGTAAGTTAGGAACTTTTTTTTTCTTCTCACCTTAAATGACTCTAGCTTGCCCTTGTTCAACTTTCCTATCGTTTTCCACACCTTGTGTTTCATTGCGTCGTGCCCAGGCCTGTTGCTGTGTACAGTAACTTACCATTCTGTTAAGATTATCAGCTTAATCAAAGTTTTCTTAGAGCTTCCCTTTTCATCTAACTTTTCATGCCATCACTTAATCTCTGTGGATGTGTTATGCTCTTTGCCTTAAAGTCGCCTTAAACTATATATCGACCATGTTTTCTGTAAATACATCTTCAAGACAGAGTGATTTGACATTTCTGGTTTCTCGGTAAAAGTTGGTCTTTTTGTCTTATAGAGTACAAAACCCCCCACACAAAGCTGTTTTACTTATTAAGAAAAACTAAAAATGGTGTGGAATTTTGTTTAGTTTGTACCGGTGTATGTTAGTTTACGCTTCTCTTCCACTGTGTGTGAGTCTCTTTCTTCTTTTCTCTACCTCTCTCTCTCTCTCTCTCTCTCTCTCTCTCTCTCTCTCTCTCTCTCTCTTTCTCTCTCTCACAAACCCATTTTTATTTCTCAGAAAAGCAAGTTCATGCATTCAGTTTCACAGCATGAGAAGGAAAAAATCGGGACATTTTAACATTTTTTTCATCTTTTCCTATCAGGGTTTTGAACCTCTGAGATCTTCATGTATACATGAGATAAGACAAATTAAATGCTTTTTTGGGAGTGAAAAAGGTACCCAAAAAAATGCAAAACAGACATGTAAAATTAAGTTTGTTTTAAATGTGCATCACTTGTGGCATTTGCACGAAACTGGAAATATTGCTTAAGATTCATTTATGCAAAAGTATGCAAAATTGAAAAACACAGTATTGTTATGGTCCTATGTGTACGTGACACTTCACGCCTCCTCTTTGCAGTATCTGTTAGTGTTCACTTGTATATCTTTCGTTTCAACTCCGTGGCAGCCATGTGTTCCTCAAATATTATAATTTTCTGCAGTCCCATGATTAAGTAGATTTACTATAATGCGCAAAAGCCTTGAGCGGCCCCTTATTTCTTTATATTGTACTTCCAAAGAGTCAGACTTTCTGGTATTCTTGAGGAATAGTTCTCCAGGCTTCCGGAAGGACTTTGTTTGATCTTTGTTCGATCTTTCATTTTCAGTCCAGTCAGAGCCGTTTTAGAGGATTTAAGTTTGGTTTGTTAATCCACACAGTGGCCTATGAATCATTCAAGAATAAAAACATCTAACTTAAGGCATGAACCAGTGAGAATCAGGTGCAGATGATGACAGATGATCAGTCCGGTGATTAGTATACCTAATTATACCTGAATGCTAAGTGGTTGGAACAGACGAGAGGGGAAATGAGGTTGCTGCTTAAACAACAATATTTTTTTTTATTATTGTGGCTTTAGGCCCTTTGCAACCCGTCACAGTAAAACATTTGTTCCAATTTCTTTTATTCTATTTACATAAATTAATTGAATTTAATACATCATATTAAATTATCTGTCTTTGTGTGTTGGTTGTTTCCAGCATCCATGTTTACCAGTCCTCAGACAACATCAGGAACAGGAAGAACAGCATGAAGATGCAGCACTCTGCTTCCATCTTGTGCATCCTGTAAGTCAACCACACGGGTATCTTGCGTATCTCTGTTGCATTTACTTTTTAGCTCTTAAACCAAGTTACGTACTCAATTCTGTCTGTCTGCTTTGGAAAGGTACCTCGACAACAAAGTCTTTGTGTCCCTTGCTAACGGCGAAGTGATCGTTTATCAAAGGGAAGCAGGTAAGTTCTCGTGACATATTGTTACATTCTATTACTCATTCAGGGTATTTAAGTCTAGTACGAAGACCAAAGTTCTTACATTCCCAATGTATTAAAAATAACTAATTGAAAGATTATATTATCAATTATATAGAATTGAAGGTTAAGATTTTTCTATTTATTATTTGCTTAAAATCAGTTGTATCCTCTTTACCCTGTTTCTTATTATTTGTGAGTCTGTGCTATACCAGGTGTTCTAACATGATATGCCATCAAGTACATAAGGAGATAAGTGGTGCGAAAGGTTATGTAAAGTCTCATTAACCTAAAACCCTGTATCTTGAATCTGCTTTCACATGGTTAAATGGAAAGGAGAGAAGTTGCGTGGCAAGGTTAAAACAGAACTCCAATCACGCACCAGATCACGTTTCTCCAGATTATCTAAAGAACAATTTACAAAATGTATCTACTGCGAGGATCGTTTGCATATTTATACTTTCATCCTTTGCAAAAAGACAACAATATATAAAGGGTGTTCAAGTCAAACTGGGATTTTTGATTGTCCAGAATAAAGAACACAGGTGTGAAAGTAAAAAATTACCCTTATTTCTCTATATAACCCCCTGCTACATTAATACACTTATTTCACAGTTTTACTACTGCTTGGATAGCATCAAGGTGGAAGGTTTACTCAGTGTGCCTGGAACCATGCTCGGACTTCCTGCTTCATGTCAAAAATATTGGGTCTCCCAGGAACTCCTTTAATGGCCCACACATGTGCAAATGTCAGGGGATGTGGCAATAACTCCCAGCCATGTTCCTGTAATGTGCAAATGGTGTGGTGGGCGGTATGAGGTCATGCATTGTCATGCAAAAACAGAAGACTTTCTTTTTTTCTTTTTTGCAGTCCGAAAAAAACTTTTGATCTTGATGGCATCATGCCATCAAGTGAAACACTGATATAAATGCATTGGTGCATTAGTGCATTCTGTTATTCTGCACAAACCAAAGTCCCAGTTTCACTTGAACACCTCGTAGTTTATTAATCTACATAGATTCATTAATTGACTCGATGTTCAGGAGTACTATGGGATGATATTACTGGTCGTACTAGTCATGCAACCTGTAGTCAATACCAAATACATTTCCTCTGGTTAACTAAATACACTGAATATAAATGTAATAAAATATTCAATTGAAAAGAAAATACTTCCAGTCCAGTTAAGCACTCAATTTTGAGCACCTGATTATATTTTTATTGTGAAATTCTCTCTCTCTCTCTCTCTCTCTCTCTCTCTCTCTCTCGCTCGCTCGCTCGCTCGCTCTCTAACAGGGAGTTTCTGGGATCCTCAAAGTTCTCAGACGTTGTGTTTAGGTTCCCCGAGTGGTCCCATTACTAAGATGGTTCCTGTAGCAGGAAAGCTGTGGTGTGGCTGTCAGAACCGCATTCTCATCATCAACACCAGCACTTTAACACAAGAGGTGAGTAACCACACCATAGGGCACACTGTCTGCCGAAGGAAATGTTCTGAAACCGGTTTCTTTTTGCCTGCTTTACTGTATTGCTTTAAAATTATTGTCGACAGCCAGTTTTCTGAAAGGGCGCAGCCTTGTTCTCCATCCTGTTGATAGCCAACTGGTTGGTTAGTCTCCCATCCAAGCGCATTCAGGAAGGTCAGGTGGATTCGTGTGTGAGAGCTGGTGGGTTTCATGTCACTAATGGAATTGGGAAATAAACTTATGAGGAAAAAATTGAGTTAGAAAAAGTGGTCCTTCTCTTTCAAATTTTTATTTACAGAAATATTTAATAATTCTCCCAAAGGAGTGTACATTCAAACTAAATATAATTATGCTCTTCTGTTTTGCATAATTCTGTCATATCCTAAAACATGCTTTTGTTTTAATATATTTAATCATGGGCATGTGTTTATTTATGTGTACACATACGTGTGTGTGTCTGTGTGTGTATATAGCACTCATTTGCAGTGGGTCAGGACAGCGGGCGATGTGTGACCTGCATGGTGAGCTATGGTCAGGGTGTGTGGGTGGCTTTGCAAGGCAGCGCACAAGTTCGTCTGTACCACTCCACCAACTATGAGAGCATCGCTGAAGTGGACGTGGCACCTGCTGTGCACAAGATGCTGGCAGGTAAGAAAAGATTTGATTATAGATTTATGATGATGCTTATGTATATTAATGACATGCTATCATTACTATAGTAATGGCTAACTCACATGGACTTGTATGGTGGATGCCTCACATAATTGTAATAATTAAAAACAGACGGAATTTATTATTTAACAAGGAGAAATGTAGAATCATTAGTATGGTTAGGTTTTCTGTAAGGAGACAATTATTTAACAGGGTCACAACGTTGTAAATGTCAGAGGTAAAAGTTTTTCTCTCCCTCCCAGGCTCGGATGCCATTATCCGCCAACACAAGGCTGCATGTCTGAGGATCACCGCTCTCTTGGCCTGTAGAGACGTGTTGTGGATTGGGACGAGTGCCGGAGTAGTGCTCACTCTGCCAGTCCCGCCTGTGGCCTCCAACGTAGGGACAGGACCTTTGAGGACTCCACTCGTGCCCACTGGCTCTGCCCACGGCCATACCGGCCATGTCCGCTTCCTCACCTCTGTTGAGCTGCCTGAAGGTTTTGATGTCCACTTTCCCTCTCAAGCAGAATCAGGTGTGTTAAACTAATATCACTTTTAAACAGTATCATTGTGAAACATCACAATTTTAAAAGGAAAAAGCACACTTTTAAAAGTGTTTCAGTTTAATATCACTTTTAAACTTTGCCATGAACATTGCCATTTTAAACTGAAACATCACAATTTGAAACTTTAATATCACACTTTTAAACTGAAACATCACAATTATAAACTGTAATATCACTTTTAAATGAGAACATTGCCATTTTAAACTGAAACGTCACAATTTTAAACTAAAACATCATAATTTTTAAACTGTATTATCATACTTTTAAACTGTTACATTGGCATTTTAAACTGAAACATCACAATTTTAAACTAAAACATCACAATTTTAAACTGTACTATCACAATTTTAAACTGAAATATCACTGGAACATTGCCATTTTAAACAGAAACTTTACACTTTTAAACTGAAACATTGCCATTTTAAACTGAAACATCACACTTTTAAACTGAGACAGCACTATTTGTAATATCTGTAAAATCACACTTTAATAAAAGCACACTTTTTATAAATAAAAATATATTCATAATTTTTTTCAATTTTATTAATACATTAATAATTAATTTCTCGACAAAAAGCAACAATCAATGATCATTTATCAGCTTGAATGAAATTTGAAATTTTCAGCATCATTGTTTAAAAGGAAGACTACATTTTGCTCAGTGTTGTTTTTTTGAGGTAATAAGTGTTATTGGGCAAACTGTTCCTGTTCTTACCATGTCTTTGTGTTGTGTGTATCTCAGAGCTGAGTAGTGATGGAGGAGTGCAACAGCGCCGGGCCTCCACCATCATCACAGGCAAATCCACTCTGCTAGTGATCAGCGGTGGAGACGGCTACGAGGACTTCAGGCTGAACAGCAGCAGCGAGACAGTGGGACGAGACGACAGCACCAACCACCTGCTGCTGTGGCGCGTGTGAGAGGATTCACCTCCTCCGTATCAGGCCCGCAGGCTGTGACATCAGGCTCCGCCTCCTTTCTGGCAGCAAGCCTCTGAACCCTGCTATCTCTGTGCATGAGCTTGACAGAAACTGAAAGGGTCGTTCCTAACATTTTCTTTGTTTCGTTGTGTAATCAGTCGTTGAGTTGTACTCTCAGTGTCCCACATGGTGTAAGAAGTGAATCTCGCGCTGCTTGTGCTGTTTTTGTAGTGGGATGTATGCGTATAACGTGACACCAGTCTACAGACAAGAGATGACGTGGAGGACTCATCACAGAAAGGAAAAAAGAAAACTGCTGGATGGAGAATGAAGGAGAGAACGAACATGATGTCTAAATCAAATCCAGTGTGGGGAAAAACCCCCACAAAGCTGAAAGAAGGATAAAGCAGAGAGCATTTTACAAATCTATAGAATTAGACTCGAGTCTATTGGGACTGATTGGACACTAAAGCTGACTGGATGTCACTGATTGTTTTCTGTCCTGCCCCCCTTTAGAGAACGATGGATGATGGACTCGTTTACACACAGCGTGATCAACTACTGTTCCGTCACACTGTGATCGCGTTCAAGAACAACAAGGTTTTGTCTCGAGCTCCACAAGCGAGAGCAATACGAGAGTGTCTGTACCTAACCAATGTGCAATATAAGGCTAGGGTATCTACTTAAGACTATATTATATATACACACACACACACACTCACATACACACCAACTAAAGCCACACACTTACCCCACCTTACCGCTTTTCCTCCTCCACAATGCAGTCGGTTCAGGGACTTCAAGAAATGGCCTGAATTTCCACCAGTTTAAGAACTGAAGCTTCATGTAAATTAAACTAACCTTAAAAAAACAGACAGTGTTATTTGTGTGTGTGCTTTTGAGTCACAACCATCTAAACCCTTTAGCTCGTATCAACAATTATTACATGCAAAATCAAGACATACATGCCTTTTTTAAGGCATGGTTTGAGTATGGTGTCACTTAAATCTTTTCTTTATTTACTCTTGGAAATAAGGATTCCTTAGAAGTGGTTCCTCAAGAGTTCTTGGCATGGTTCTGATTTTGTAAGATCCAAAATAAAGCCATTTTCTTGGTTTGTACTGTAGAACTTTACCTTTCTCTAGAGGGACAAACCAAAGAACCCCTTGGTTTCCCCCTAAGCATTTAGTTTTACTTATAAGGAATATTTTTTGCTCGGATCATTCATTAATTGCGGCAATTTAGTTTTTGCGAAAATTTTGTTTTTGGATTAAATTTCGAACACAAATACAGATTTGTCTTTCTTTATTAAACTATTACGATCTCCTATCTACTACAGTATCACAGAGGCTTCCAAGTAGAACATTGTTTAGAGCAAAGTACCCATCTAAAGAGCTCTTGAGGTGCTTGATTTGATGATCATGTACATAACTTGAGTTGCTTAAGTTTGTTGCCATGGTGATAAAGCAGTTCCACCCCGAATTGGATTTTGGTTGCAAACTAAAAGCAGTTTGTTGATTCGACACACACACACACGGCTGGTTAGGAAATGGTTAGAGATTAGGATCCAGCAGTGCATTGGTGGAAACAGGCTTACCTATAAGATCATCCGTATCCTTATCGAAAAATCGCCACAAACACACCTTACTTCTTTACACATCAGTACATTATACTTTCCGTTGTCCAGTTATTGTTTTGATGTCTTTTTTTCCCCTTTTAAGTATGGAGCCTAATAGGGTATATAAAGGAGCAGCTGATATAGCTGTTGTGGTGAAACTGTGTACAGTATTTATGGGTTTTTTTTTGTTTTTTGTTTTTTTAACAGCACTTAATTTATAAAGACTTCTTTTCTGTTACCTAAAAAGATGAAGCTGTACGGCTCGTTCCTGCTACTTTCCAGAAAGTTCAGTCCAACCCTGCCAAAACACACACACCACGCGCAGCATTGTAACCGATTTAGCAAGTAAAAAAAAATCAAGCACATTTCCCTTATTAACAATAAGTTCAACAATATTAAGGTTTAAGCATCAGCAAATATATCTTTTACCTATTTAGAGGAAGAACATTGTTTAAAAAAAGGAAAAACTAAAGTGCGTAAGTTGAAGGCATCTACAAAAAAAAAAAAAAAAAAAAAGAGAGAAATCAAGCCACACCACAGTGAGCTGAGTTTTAACACTATTGTTTACATCATGCATTCCTTAACACCAGCATTAAGTATTGTTTTGGGTAATTTAGGCGAAGAAGGATCATATGTGTTTGTTGATTTCTGCGTGATCTGCGTCATCGGCTTAATAAGCACTTATACAAGGAATCCCGGAGGTAATAGTGCAGTTATGTTATAGCAGAAAGCACTGTGTGTTCAGAACAAATGTTTAAATCGGTCTCTTTATTGTGTAGGCAGCATGGTGCACTGTTGCGTCATACCTCCAGGCTCGAGGATTTGAGTTCTCCCTTTGGGTCTGTGTGCATGGTTGGTGGGTTTCGTCCAAGTACTCCAGTTTCATTCCACATTCCAGAGACATACAGATTGCCCACAGTGTGAGAATGAGTGAGTGCTGGGACTAGGATCAAGGCCTCTCGTGACCCTGTACAGGATAAGCGGTATTGAGAAAAACTCTCTGAAACATGAGGTGCTTGAACTTTGTGCTGAATATACAGTAGCAGTAGAGTAAGGGGGCAATCTGGTGGAAATTAGTGAGAATGGTTAAAAAATTCAGGTGTTTAAAATAAGTAGGGGTTCCTGTGATCCTGTCAAATAAACTGAACATTTGAGATTTTCGAACAAAAAACAAAAAAGCTGATAAGGCTCACATTTTTTGTTTTAATACATGAAATTTGAGAAATGTTGCTATTCATCAAAAAAAAAAAAAAGCCAAATTGTTAGCACTTCATGACAGTATGTTTTCCACCATGGGAAAGCCTTCAAGACAGAGAATGTTGTGCCGAATCAGAAGTTTTTTTCTCTTATTAATTTCAAGAGCGAGCAAAAAAATAAAAAATAAAAAGGCTAGATCGTTTATAGATATGATACAGTATAGCAAGTGAGAAAGAGCGAACTGTTCTTGCAGATGTTCCATGAAACTGAAATTCATTGGCAAATCGCAGTGGTGTAAGGGGAATAACACACTTCAGGATGTGCTGTTAAAAGGAAAATAATATGCATTGTGTCATGCCAGGAGGGAAGGATTTAGCCGCAGAGATATCTGACCAGTTTTCCCAGATCACCACGCACAAACACACACATACATATTATACTATGAATAAGATTCAAAAAGAAGGATTGGCCCAAGTTGTTTAAGCAAGTTCTTTGGAAGTTTTATTTCTCTAGAAATCTCCACGTATTACTATGGAACACAATAACATCCCCAAAACTTATTTCCAACATGTCCTTTTACACATCGTCTCACAATTTTATTGTTCTGCATTTTAAACTTCAGTTTTAGTAAGAGATGATGCACTCTTTCCGACAGGATGTATCAGAAGCAGCACAAACTTTTTTTACTTATCCGACAGCTGACAGGCAGAAATATGTGACAGAAGGGTTTGATTAAAAGTCATGGTCTCTATATACGGCTGTATATATATGCTTTAAACGTTAGCTCGCATCCACGGTCACTGTGGGATAAGCCTTATTCTCACTGATCTGAAGTGGTAAGAATGTAAGAGTTAAGATCACATACCACACAGACAGAGGTACTCATTATCTCAATAGGAACCGAGTGTCAGTTGGCTGTTTATTTAGCAAACACTTGCTCTGTGAGAACACGCGTGTGTATGTGTGTTTTAGTCATGCGGGTTTGCGCACATTGTTATCCATGCTGGTTATCTGCGTGTAAACTTCTGTCACGGCTGATTGCTGTGTGTATTTTTTGTGTGAGTGTGTGTGTGGTTGGTTATAGACAGCATTCTCGTCCTTCTTTTAGTAATAAAAATCTACTTTTAATACAAATGCGCATATTCAGTCCCATTACAATGTTTGCTATTATGATGATTTTTCATTCATAGTTAAACATTTGAACCGGCGTCAATATTTTTGATCAGATTTGAACATCTTGAGTGTTTTGCATGTCCTGCCAAGTGACCAACTTGATCGGACAATCTGGAAACATTAATGTAACATCACCACTAGTTTTCATATGTGGGGCGTTCAAGTCAAACCGGGACTTCCCATTGTGCAGAATAAAAGAACACCGTTATGTTATCTTTATTTCTCTATATGATCCTTTGCTACAATGATGCACTTACCCCAGCGTTTCACTAGTGCCTGGATAACATCAAGGTAGAAAGTTTTTACGCCAGAGACATGATCATACTGCCTGCTTGACGTCAGAAACGCTGGCCTCCCAGGAACTCCCTCAATGGCCCAAACATGGTCAGGAATGTACTGGGGATGTGGTAATAACTCCCAGGCGAGTTCTTGTAACGTGCATGTTGTGTTCTTGATTGATCGTGTGTACAGTTCTCACAGATAAATGAGTCTCTTCTGCAAGTTAAAAAGTTATCCATAGATTTTCAAGGATCAGCTGAATGTTCCACTAGCTGAATGTTCCCAGGAATGACTACAGTGGGCTCCAAATAGGTTTCCGGGTTTCTTCACCGTGCTGTGCTTAAAATCTTAGCAATTGTTTTTCCACCTTAATTCATGAGAAATTTCATCACAAGTCCCCGTTTGATTTGTATACCTCTCAAATTACAGCTTAACGCATCAAAACATCAGTTACTTAAAAGATTAAATGATTTGGTGTCCTATACTGAACACAACAGTTCCTGTTAATGAGTCAGTTCCAGGGAAACCTCTGTACCATTAGTTGTTAAATGCTCCTTGAAAGCGTAGACCTGCGCACACATTGTGTCATAGTGCTCGCTGAATTGAGGTGCTCATTTCTGCATCTTCGCTCTACTGCGCTGTGTTGATGAAAATCATTGTGTTGGTCCAGTTCATGGTATCTTGCACTAATTTTTAATGACCTCACTCACTGATATTGATCTGGAAGCTCAGGCCAGCCCATTTTTTCTCTCTATTTAATATCAAGTTTAAATGCAATACTTATGTTTAAACAGGATAGTTGTATTGTATAAGGTAGCTTTAGTTGCTGCTCTTGATATTTTCATTAATAGCTGTCATTAATAGTCAAGAAAGTATACAGATTTCTTCTCCAAATGATTTGTCTGCGTTTATTAGCATGACAGGGTACACTGTCTTTTAGTATCACACGGTATTAAATGCTGGTATCTGGACGCAAATAAAAGACCATGGTCCTGGGTTAGCTTAACTAGCATTAACTGCTTAGCTTAATTAAGATTATCAGTATCTATACAATTATCTGGCTAACGTTGTGTCAAGTGCAGCCAAGTTTGCTAGCCAGCCAACTAGCATTAAGTAAACTGTTATAGTGTGAAAAGTGGGTAGCATTGCTACACTGTGCTCAATTATTGAGCTTTGGTTGTTCTCTGTCTCTGAGTTTTACGTTTTACAGGTTTTTTTCCTCAGTTTTCTCACACCTACTGAAAACATGCAAGCATGTGGATTGTTTATGCTAAATTGCCCTGCTGTGGAAAAAAAAAAAAAATATATATATAAATATATATATATATATATATACACCCATGTCACACCGAGTGTTCCTGGGATAGGCTCTAGAGACACCATTTACCATACAAGGATAAAACTGTTAATGAATATAAATGAATGAATTAATGAATTATATTGTGAAATTAATACTAGCCAAGTTACCTAGCGAGCTAGCTAGCATTAAGTAATCTGTTATTGGTGGTGATGTACAGTATCATCAAGTCTCCGACTGGCTAAGATTTTAACTTTTTTAATTCGCAGGACGCATCATTTTTTCTAACTACACACACTTTTTGCTCTTAGTAATTACTGAATCATGTGCTTTAAGATAAAAAAAAAAATAACTGAACAATATGCTGTGATAAGCTCCATCCCTATCAAATAGGGAAGACTTTGCAAAAT
Organism: Clarias macrocephalus; assembly: GCA_011419295.1. NCBI lineage: Eukaryota > Metazoa > Chordata > Actinopteri > Siluriformes > Clariidae > Clarias > Clarias macrocephalus. The sequence goes on from JAAGKR010000166.1 coordinate 165,041, forward strand.
CTGTGTGTGTGTGTGTGTGTGTGTGTGTGTGCATGTGTGTCTGTGTGTGAAAGCTGCCAGCTTATTATAGATGTGTTGTAGTGTTACAAACGTGTATTTTGGTGTGCTGCATCTCCACATCTGGAAAATCACACACTCTAGGGCTGATGATTTTGTGGCATTTAAAAGAATCGTTTGCGTTTTAATTCACACAGTTGAACATGTCTAGAGAAGCATATTTTCATATGACAGCACATAAATGAGCAGAAAATCCATCAGATCTGTAACTCCGGTGTGTATGTAAGTAGCCTTCCAGACATTTCTGTGAAGGAAGTCATAGTGTTCATTGTAAATTTGGATATATATATTGCCTTTTTTTTCTGTACATAATGCTCTCACTGTCTACAATTGTTGATATGAATGATCTGATGGCATATTTTTATATACTTGTTTATTTTTGTTTGTTTGTTCATTTTTTTTCCAGCATGCCCTGTGCTGTACTGCCATATTTAAATAACTGTGTTGTATTTTAGAAGAAAAGTCGCATCTTTCTGCAGCTTCTGTTCCAATCCTCATGGTTTCTTCACTGCTTTTCCTCTTTATGGTTCATGTGGGTTTATTTGCGATTAAAAACAATCACTGGTTGCCAGATCATCCTGTTTCACACGAATCATTTAAGAATTAGAAAATATATGTGCAGTTGAAGTATAAAACGTACAAAACATACATTTAAAAGGGACGGTCATTAAATACACTGATATTTACAGCTGTTTTGGTTTAACCTCATATATTGTTTTTAGGTTCTTGTCTGATCATCTTATGATGACAGTTGGGTATCATCATAATAATTATAAAATATGATTTCTGTTTGAAAACATAGATTGCGTTCATAGCTATCAGGTGCTAATAAAGTGAAACAGTGAGAAGAACATGTACAGTACTGTACGTACAAGAGCCAGACGTTCTTGTATTTTATAATACACAGTAAATCTAATGTAAAAAGCAAATGTATTTAATGAAAAAGTAAATTTCATTTTATGGTTTAGTTTAAAAAGTGAACATACAGAGCATTTTAGATTCAGTACATGTAAAATGAAATACTTCAATCCATTTTAGTTTTCATTTCAATGTTTATGGCTCACAGCTCATGAAAATCAAAAAAGTATTAATTACAATACAGAAATTATGAAACATTGTTCCTTTTTTGCACTTATCACTGGGTTAGGGCTCCTTTACCACGAATTACTGTAGCAAAGCATGTAGCATGGAGGCAATCTGTAGCACTGCTCAGGTGTTATTGAAGACAAGATTGCATTGATAGTAGTGTTAATTTTGTCAGCTATTTTCAATTTTAGTCGTAGCTCCAGGATAAATGTATTTAGGCAACCTTATCCTATTTTTGTTTTAGCCAAGTTTTAGTCGACTAAAAGTCAGTTTTAGTCAGCGGAACCCTTAAGTATTTTAGTCTAGTTTTAGTCAATAAAAACATAACATTTGAGCAATAATTATTATTAATGATTTTTTTTAGTTTATAAATAATAAATAATTATCTTAACATTTCATCTGATGTTTTCAGCTAATTATATTTATTTTTAACATCACAACAACTGCTGCAAGCAGCATAAGGAGCAGTATGGACAATATAGTGTTTTAAAACTTTAAAAAATTAAATATTATTAATTTACACAGTTGGACTCAGTTGGATAGCTCCTATCGTTTGCTAGCCTATTAGCTTAATATGTTAGGCAACGGTTTAGCTATAAAATAAAATACAAAACAGAATTACCACAACAAGATTTTTATGGTATGCCTTGATGTCTCTTTAGGTTTGAGATATTTTTCCCAGCTCAAATATCGGCTCTTCTCTTTCGCAATAATAATTCTACATACAAAAAGATGACTGAGCTTGTAACATCCTTTCGCTGCACGCGCAAAAATTAGTCCTGCGCGCCGTGACCCGGGAAAATACTGACTGCTGCTCATGCAATAATGAGTAAACACCGTATTGCAGTGGATTGTGACAAAAATTTAATGTTGACGAAAATAAAGACCGGTGTTTTATTAGTTTTTATTTTTTTTAAACCACATTTTAGTCTCATCTTTTTTCCTCAACGATATTGCATTCTGATTTCATCACTGTCTCTGTTCAATTGATATTTGTGACATGTCCTCACCGTCTCGTCTCGGTCACAGGAGAAAAAAAAAAAGGTTGTCAAAGAATATTTTTCGTCATTATTTTCATTGATGAAATTATCACTGTTTGATAGCAGCCTTCAGCTCATCCGTATTGTTGAGTAAGAAATCGATGATGAATCTCCATGAAATGAAATCGTCTAAACTTTGGACAAAAAAGTCCACCAACACAAGCAGATGACATGGCACCCTAAAATATTCCAATCACTTAACAGTTTGCTTCAGTAAAACTTTTGTTTTCATTTTTTTAATTTAATATGAAGAAATGAGGTATGGCTCATTTCTCAAGATTTTGGCACAGTACTGTCCACAACAGGAAAGTTCACGTCTCAGGAGGATAACGCACAGAGATTCAGAAGCCACGCCAAAGAAAAGATAACAAAATGCTGAATGGCATATGGGAATATTACTATAAAGTTTAACAGCACAGTGGCTCTCTCACAGCTCCAGGGGTTGGTGCTCAGTCATTGGGGTTGGAGGTGCATTTTCCCCCTTATGTTTGATAGGTTTCCTCCAGGTACTCTGGTTTCCTCCCCCTGTCCAAAGACATGCAGGCTTTTGGTGGACATCCACTTGTAGGCTAATTGGTGTTTCCTAATTGCCCATAGTTTTTGACTGGCTGTATAAATGTATGCTTGCACTCTGTCCTTTTGTGCACCCACCTCGTGGAGGGGAGGCTCCATGTCCCCCTCGACCCTACACAGGATAAGTTGTGTAGATGTTAGATAGACGAACATTAAGGTTCCCTTAACTTTCGTTATTTATTGTATTTGGGAACATTAGCAAATCATAAAGATACACATTAATAAATCGTAAGTGATGTTAAAATAAAAAAATTTATATAACTGGCATGTATTTTTAACTTAAAGGATACGGTTGAGGCCTAATATTTACCTCCACTACATTCCCATGTATTTTTCCAAGTCTTTATTTCCCTAAGTGGTCATTTCAAAGTAATGCTGTAATTAAGAAACACATTTATTCCAGCTTTAATTTGCTGCATCAGATTTTCAGTGGGTGAAAAATGCACTTTTATACTATCTGGCCTTTTATTTGCTTAATTTAATAAAACACTTGGAGAAGACTTACACAAGCTTCTCACAATACTTTACTGAGATTTCTTTCTTCCTCCTCATTCCTCCTTAGCCAGGTTTGTGGCCCTCATCACCCAAACACTTTTGACTTTAGCCCACATATTCATACATTCAACTTTGACTGTATGCTAAGGATCATTGTCTTACTACAAGACCCAGTTGTGTTTCACTTTCTGCTTAAAATCATGGTGTTGTTCCAGTGTTTCGTACTTCTAGATAACCTATTGATTTTATCTACCAGCTACCCAACACCCACACAACATGGTGCTGCCACTCTGTTGAGGTGTCAGATTAAAAGTCTCAGAAAGAAAGAAGAGAAAAGACAGATTAGTCAGAATTTCCAGAAAACTTAAAATAAAATACATTTTTAAAAAAGTATAGAGAACGAGTTTATGATCCAAAGCATACAGAGTCATCTGTCCAAGTGTGCAAGTGTGCATGGCTGCCAATGGAACCAAGTCAACTGGCGTTTCTTGATGATCTGATCTTGTTAAAAGAAGCAGGATGAATTCTGAAACGTATAGGGATATACTTTCTGCACAGATTCGACCAAATTCTGCAAAATCGATAGGAAGTCGATTTTATGTTACAGATGGATAATGAGCCAAATCATGCAGTAAAAGCTACCCAAGGCAAAGAAATAGAATATTTTTCTGCGGCCAAGTCAGTTACCTGACCTCAACCAAATAGAGCATGCTTTTCAATTTTTCACCGAGGACAAGCCTGAAAGCAGAAACGCCCACAGATAAGCCGGGCAAAGCTTCTAAGGGAAAAAAATTAATCAGCAATTGGTCATGTCCATGGGAACTTTATCTGGCAATAAAAAAGCTAAACAATAAGTTAGGTGGCGACCTGAATGAGCTGAATGACCACGTTTTTCATCAGTATTTTTCATATAATAAGAAATTATTTAAGAAATTACCTTATATGGGAAAGGGCAATACATGGAAATATTCCAGGACTCAAATTTTAAAAGGTGGTTCTTGAGGCATAATTAATTATCATCACATATGAATTGACCGCCATAATGTGCACTATTAGCAAAATTTAAGATGGGCAAACCAGATTATAGAACAAATTATAAACGTCTTTTTTGGTCAGGCTGTGTGTACTGTATGTATACTGTGTACAGTACAACTCCGTTAGCATTGTTAAGCAAGTGGATTGGTCACTGCATGACTGATTTAGAGTGACTTGAACGTTCATGCACTGTGAATGGCAAGCATGAGGTCAATTCACTTTCATTCACAGGAATCCCTTTGTGCACAATAACAGTAGCCTCACTGTCTGTAGCTCACTGTCTGTCTTATATGACATTCTTTGAGTGACTGGGGGTTTGTGATAGAGAGTATTCAGCATGTGCACTCAAGAATGAGAGTATTATGAACACAGGGAATTTTCCAGCCATGTTTGCATACTGAGCTACAGAATTTGTTCATTTATTGATAGTATAGCAGACATTGTTAGCTTCTCCAAAATTAATTTAACATTTGTGTTCATCTTTATCTATCAACACCATAACACCATACATGCAGACATACTGTACATACAGTAAACCTACATCTGGCAGTGTGGCTTTGCATATTAATGGATTTTATATTTAGAATTATATGAATTATTTAAATTGAATGAATTTATTTCATATAATTTTAAATATAAAATCCATTAATATGCAAAGCCACACTACCAGATGTAGGGTTACTGTATATTATTAGTCATATAATTTTAAATATATTCACATAATTCATTCAATTTGAATAAATTAATAATATTACATTAATATTATATTATATAAGCCTAACAATTGTGAAAATTGTTTTAACATAAAAAGGTATTTTTTATATATAATATTTATGTACATATATCTATCAAATTTTTAAATTAATTTTTTTAATCTTTTATTATTTTTACATTACAATCCTATACAAAATGTTTTTTTTTTTTTTTTTTTTACATTTCCTTCACTGTACCTACTGTAATACAATCACACAACCGGACATTTTAAGTACAAAATATTACATATTTAATATTTTTAGGTAAGTATATTTATTTAAGTATACATTTTTCACATGAATTGAGGAATAAGCAAACTAAGGTGTAATAGCTAATGAAAAAAACTAAAATCTACTTATTCATTAAAAATTTTTCTTTTTTCCTCCAATCCAACAACATTTTGTAGGGTTGTGAATACCATTTTCACTGCCATGGTTGTAAAAAGGACAAGATAGTGAAGAGTAAATAAAGGGGAGGGAAAAGGATGTATGAGTCAGGAGACGAAGTAATACAGTTGTAATGTTTTGGAAAATGCTTACTCAGCAGATTCATCAGTGTCATCAGTTAGTGACAAAACATGACACAATATGTGTGTACAACGATCAGCCATAACATTACAATGCAAAATATTATGCTTAGTATTGTGTAGATTCCCCTTGTGCCATTTGGGCAGCTCTGGCCCTTTGGAGCCTGACGCCACATGTTCTCTGGGGGTGTGCTGTGGTGTCTGGCACCAAGATGTTTGAAGCAGATCCTTCGGGTGCTGTTGATTGCCGGGTGGATTGGGACTTTTTTGTCAAGTGCATCCCATGAATGTTTGGTTGGCGTGAGATCTGGGGAACTGGGGGGTGCCGGCTCAGCTGCCTTGGGCTCTTTGACTGCTGGACTCATTGTCTGCTTGTTTCTTTCTATTGTAGTCTATCTATTTCAATCTTTAGGTGCCACCCTATAGTGGCAAGCATGGACTTTTTTGAGTGAGGTCTGCATGACATTTTACATAGATTGGACTGGAATAAATGAGCCTTTGGGTGCCCATGTTTCACTAGAGGTACAAGGATAAAATAGCTAATAAGTAAATAAAGTCTCACCTCAAACCACTGAGATTAATCATAGTCTATATATATATATATATATATATATATATATATATATATATATATATATATATATAAAGCATAGATAATCTGACAGTATATTTCTAAAATACAATATTTATTGATCTAGTTAAGTTTTATAACTTCAGGTTTGAAAAACAACGTAAGCACTTGGCAAAGTCTGCTGGGTAAATTGTGCTTATACAGTCGAAACTGATGGTGTCAGATTAGAAAGAACACAGAAAAAAGAAAAAAGGCAGTGAGATCATGTTAAAAAAAACTTTAAAAACTTCTTTTTAAGGAGGTGTATGAATGAGGAAATACTTTTCAATTTAATTAAATAATGGTATAACAGCATTCCAACCAATTTAGTCAGATATTTTGTTTATGCAGAAGGCCCACCAGTGCCCAAACCCCAGCCTCTGGATGCAATGCCAATCCCAAGCCTGGATAGAATTGGAGGGTTGCATCAGGAAGAGCATCCGGCATAAAACCCTGTGCCGAGTTGTTGTGCGGATCAGTAGATCTGCTGTGTCGACCCCTCGACGGTAGCAGCCGAAAGACTAACGACACTTTTGTTCTGTTGGTAGCGGTGTGATAACTCTAGACATACACACCTAAACACAAGCACACATTAATTCATTCATCTGCCAGCAGGCCAGATTCATAGGATTTGCGCAGGTCCTGCAAAACCTGCAAAAAAAATCATCACAGATGATCCGGTAGGTATGCTGACAGCAGGAATGCCCACTCTGAATCTCACCTGAAGCACAGAAAAGCCTGAAAAAAGAGGTGCGAGTGCATAAAGTGCAAATTATAAGGGCAAATTTCAGAAGTAGTAGAAGAAGTAGAATGTTTAATCCCCAGTTCAGCTCCTTAATTGTATTCTCCACTTTAACACACCCAGTTTCCTGCACCAGCTCATTACCATAAGCACTGGAATGGTTAAACAGGTGTGTTCAAGGCATTTCAAGTCTATTTTAATACACTGTTTGTTAATCCTGTTTTATTATTATTATTTTAATTGCAATGCATATTAGCAAGTTTTCTTGTTCAAACACACCCACCTTAGCATAAGAAAGTGTGTCTATTAGAGCGGGAATCACACTACAATGTGTCGAGATACATTGTAGAACAACAGAACCCTTTCTTGATTTTATACACTCTTTTGTTGTGTAATCAGAGTAACCAAATGCATAAAGGAACAAATGCTACTTCGACTGGGCAAGTAAACCTCAAGTTATATGTTTACTGTGAAACTAAACTGATAAGGCCAAAAAGTCATAGCTAAAATTACATGATACCATTTGATGAGGCTTGGCGGTACTGTACAGTATGTTATCATGTTTGTGATTATGTAGCACATCAGTGTTTGCACTCTCGCTATGTAAAAAAGTCAGTGGCAACATGTCAGGTTACTAGAGCACAGTCAAATTCTGTTCTATTGTATTTCTATTGTAGTTTATCGTGTCTTATATAATATATCACTCACTTACTCACTCATCATCTATACCGCTTAATCTTGTATACCCGGTCACCATGCACAAAATCTATATCAGTTTTTCTTTAAAAAAAAAAATAAAATAAAAAATCTCAAACCTGCCACAATGGATTTTGCAGTTAAACTCTTTAATTGCATGAGATGTGAATGTTCTATTTATTACTATCTGTATGTCTGTCTGTCTATCTATCTATACCATCTCTTTGGCAGTGGGCTGAGGCGCACTGGGTGTTTTGGTGCTTTGTATTGTGATCAGCCTTTTCCGCCAGTTGTGCTGTATTGCTTTTCTGTGGGATCAGACCAGGTCTTTGTTGCCTGTGGGTGAACCTTGCCTGTTTATGATCCTGTTACCAGTTTCCTGGTATATAATCAATAATCAATGTTATTGTTATTCAATTCACCTTGAGGTGGTGTTAATGTTGTGGTTGATCGATATATATACTGTACATAGCTCTACTGTATATTTGTACAAGAGATTTACCCGCGGTTCCGCCCGTGCATGTTGACCTAATGATGATGCGGCAATCAATTATTACATTATTACTTCACAGTATGATAAAAAAAAGTGTCTGTGACACGGCTTTGAAGGAACTACCTGTACAAACTCACAATCAATGCCGCTCGTCCACCAGGGATTCGCATTTATGTAGATGACGCTGCCTACTGTTACATTCAGTGAGGAATTCATGTGACGGAACCATCTACTGGTTATATGAAAAACGATTCGATTTTATATACAGTACACACACACACAGTTGTGCTCAACTCTTTATCAGAGTTTAAACAGTACCTACTGGCATTTTTAAGTCTTAAAATATCTTTTTATATCCTTTCCTGCTTTAATAAAGTTACTACCCTATTACACAGGTCCATTGTTTTTTTTGTTTGTTTGTTTGTTTGTTTGTTTTGTCTTCCCCATGGTGCAGGGCCAAGTCAGTGCATCACCTCATAAGCTGAGAAACTCTCTGACTATTCATGCACAGACACTAATTACAATTACAATGAGTCACAGGTGTGGAAACTTCCCTTTAATAGCATTTAAACCTGTGTGTGTCTTTATAATGTGACCAAATATTTAAGGATATGTGAATTTTTGATCAGTTATCATTACCTAAGCTATTCTTTAAAAAGGAACCAAACAATTATGTGATAATTATTGACTTAATATAATAAATAAGAAAAAAAAATACATTATCAGTCATATTTTCCAAATACGTGGCAATGTTCAACAATTTCTTTCAGCGTGTTGCAAACTTTTGAGCACAATTGTGTAGATAGCTAGATAGATTCTTTATTTTTATTGCATTTCTAACTTCACCCTTACTTTAAATAATTAAATATGGTCCATTAAATTAAATGTTGTTTAGTGACTTCCATAAAAAATGCAACCTGATTTCCTTATACCCGCTGATGCAATAATTAAACCGCTTTTTTTCTTCTTTTTTTCCACAATGAATCCGAGCTCTGACGTCACAGAGAATAGGGGCGGTGCGCGCGCGAGCGCGCGCTCCAGTTTCACCCCGTGACGTAGCATTCTGGGCGCGCGCGCCCCAGTGGAGTTTCACTACGGCTCCATTCGGCATCAAGAGTCAAAGAGCGGTGCTTCCTACCGGCGTTTATTTATAATCAGTATATATATATATATATTTCTTTCTTTTTCGTTTTCGCTCCTATTATCAAATTCAGTGTTGTACATAAGTATTATTAAAACGCAGCACTAACTTATGGTAAACGTGCAGCCTTTAACAGGTAAGCAGAATTTCTTCTGGCTTTATAATAATTATTAAAAAAAATTGTAATTATAATAATATCCATCGGCATTGTTGTCTTTATAATACATCTGTTTGAAGGTCATCAGGGGACAAAATATGTTGGCCATGACATGTGCCACAATGCAAAGTAGTCTTATTTCTTCTTAACGCGTTTCCTTTACTAACATGTACAGTGATGAGCACTAGGACAGTAACTGAGCTCTCTCTATCAGAAATAAGTAATTATTTTATGCATTTCAGTTCTGGTCTGTATTTTTTCCTGATGTTGTATTCGAGCTAAGATTCATACTGTATGAGATACTTACTGCATGTGATGGTGAAGTGTGTGTTAAGAGGATGCTTGCTTGCTCTTAGTTAGGAGTACTCCTGGGCTTGTAGAACATTCTAGTGCTTTGCTCTAACAAGCATGCACGTGATGTGTGCATTTACTTTATGTACAGTAGATATGGGCTTCGTTTGTGACTAAGATTAGGTGAGGTTGGTAAGCCTGCTCCGTGAAAGCTGATGTTCTGGTCCATTGTTTCATATTCATCCTTTAATCACAAAAGTGTTGTGTTAGAAAACAGCAACTGCACTACATCCTCCCATCTGCAAAGGTTGCCAGGTGCCTGTTCCCTCAGTACACCGAGCCCAGTGGCATTGCGCCAACCTGGAATTCACACCTCTCGTCTTCTCTGTGCAGACACCAAACCGGTTTGAAACCAGTTGACGTCAAATGAACAGCTGTATAACTGAATACGTACTGTACCTGCTGTTAATCTGCTCTCTCTCGGCCAGATCCGCACTATCCCTTGTCAAGCACAAAAAGTCCAAGCCGGTTTTGCTTATACTATGTAAGATGTCAGTTACACTAATATCATATCAACAAAGAATTACAAGGCCTTTAATTCTCCATAGAAGAAGGCACATTGTGTAAATAGGAATGCAGGTTTCGCATTTAAATACAGTTGTGACAACGGTTCCAAGATCCTCCCCTCTGGGCAGGTTCACACACACACACACACACACACACACACACACACACACACACACACACACACACACACACACACACACACCCACTGGTTGACACTGAAAAGAGATCAGCTCCAAATATGATGTCTGAGTAAATGTACCAGGCATGTGTTGATAATCACAATATGCAGCACGCACATGTTGTTATTAAACTGAATATTGTATATTCAGTTTGCTGGTGTTTCTGCTCCTGAAAATGACAATGTGAAATTTACAATATAGCATCATACAAAAGCTTTCTTCTAAGTAAGGACGTTTGTCTTGATTTGAGGCTACATGCTACTAACTTATCAATAGCTCAACTTTAGGATGGAGTAATGCATATCAATGATCTGGTGCGGACAGTTACAGAGACTTAAAGATAGATATGCAGCAGTATCTGTGATGTAGTGTCTTTTTAAAGTGTTTCTAGTATATAATACTCTGCTGGGTTCATTGTGTTAAACATCAACATTTGTGGGTTTATTCTCTGTCCTTGTGCGGTTCTCACTTTTATTAGGCAGTGTGTTTATTAGGTTGTTTTCTTTTTGTTTCTCTTCTAAAAGTATTTTTGGGGAATATTATGACATGGACGTGTGAGTGAAACTGAATAATATCAGCCTAAATGTAGATTAAATCTAGGAGACATTTCAGTCTGTTGTGTAATTCTTTGATAGGCTACATGAAAAAAAGAATTCAATGCCATTCTCACATGCTATTCTGAGCGTTTTTCTTCGTTGCTGCTGTTGTCGTTGGTTCCATAGAAGTCTAAAATAATCCGCCTTAGGACATTTGTTAACAGCAACTAGTCTAATGCCAAAAATGAATCGTTATATTGATATCTGGGATTTTTGCAACACCAACCAGTATGACAGAAAATGAATGATATGATAACATCATACTACGAGAATATTATTATTTTATTATAATGAATATGAAAGTTCAGGAGCAGCACAATGCCATAGTGGTTAGCACTGTAGCCTCGCACTTTCAGGGTTGAGGCTTTGATTCCTGCCTCGAGTCTACAGTAAGTGCATGGATTTTGAATGTTCTCTCCATGCTTGGTGGGTTTCTTCCAGGTAATTTTGTTTCTGCCCACAGTCAAAAGTCTTCCAGATTATGTTAACTGGGCCTTTCCAAATTGTCCTAGTTTGTGTTTATGTGTGTGTGTGTGTGTGCCCATCCATGGGGTACCCTGCCTTGTACCCAAAGACTTCTGGGATAGACTAGACAACCATTGAGCTTGGTCAGGATTTGCGGTGTAAAAGATGAATGAATTAATATTCTTGCCACTTTTCGAAAATGTAATGTTCAGCTTTAATATGAACACATGCCTATTATGAGCAAACTGCATATTTGTAGTAATTATTAGAGATGTACAGTATAATATTACTGTGGTAGTTGAATTCTTTGTGCCATTACTTACTTAAAACAAAAACTACAATCAGGGGTGTAAAATTCTTGATTTTTCCTATTCAAATAAGTAATAAAAGATTTTAGAATGAAAACATTAAATTATGTATAAATAAATTTAAGATTACATAAATTTAATGTAATCGGTTATAACATTTATATTTGCAGTTGTAATTGAGTACAATTTTGACACACCACTATCATGTAAATGTGTCTTGGGTAAGATAAAAAAAAATCGTATCAACATTAGGTCTATATCTTAGCAGTTGGAGTTGAAAAAAATAGCTAACTGAGCACAACGCAGTAGTTCAACTATAGTTAGTAGCTAGTAAACAGAGTTAGCTTTAGCTAGAGTTGTCATGAAATCACTTTCATTCATAACACCATAAACAAGGGGTGTTAATGATTAATCATTAATCAATTGATTGCTGTTGAGAAATTTACTGATTAAAACTTTATTAAATTATAATGTTAAACATGTTTTGCATTATACGTATGTCTCTGAAGCTCGCATATCTATTAATATGTCTATTACAAGAAGGCACACTTACAGTTCTGGCAACGAGCAGCATTTGACATTGTATTTTAGCTACCTTGTTTTTTGAATGAGGACTGGGAGACGAGAGCGGTATTTTTGGCAGAGCACTGCTAAGCTGTGGTGTTACAAGGGTGCAGAGTAAAGGGGTGTGAGAGAGATTATTTAATGACTGACAGTTAAATCACTGACCTGTAAATGACTGACACGTAAACATTCTGAAGAATGCAACAGTGTGCTGATGTACGTGAGTCATGAACTTGATGCAGTTATTGAAAGCAAAGGATATGCAACTAGATAACAAGTGTTATTCACTTTACTTTAAGACTGTCTGTTCCAATAGTTTTGCTCACCTTAAAATTGGTGTTGCCACCAGTAGAGCTAAAGTCTAGGCAATATTTACATCTATATATAAATATTAGAAGATCAAAGCTGATATTCTGATCTAGTGTTCTCTCTCTACCATAAAATTTGTGAAAAATTACCTCATTTTGTAATGTTTAAATAACATAAAGAAGACATGCCTAGGTCTTAGCAAACATATTATAACAATATTGTTGAACAACATTGTTCAACATTTTATTTCTTCATTTACTTTCCCCACTATTATTAACCTCATTATTAGTTGATGCACATTTTTTTCCCCCATATTTGACGTGCCGCTGTTTAAAATAAACCTAGACAGACTAATAAAACATTACACAAATAGACATAATTTTAAATGAGGGGAAGTTATGCCAACTCGGTCAACTCTCTCTAAGGAACTGTCCCAGATGTGTGAGCAGAGGATATTAGCTTTTTTGTGGTATAGGGGCATTTTCCTTTGGTCTAGAATGTCCTATTCAGACTTTTGAACTTTCCGCAGCACATGTATTTAAAACCTTTCATCTTTTTCTTCTTTTACAATAGTTGTCCGCTTCCAACCTATGTTAGGTTGGCTAGCGCGTTCAATTCAGTGAAATTCTGACACTATGCATTTTTATTTTTAATGATTTTAGTGAGTTATGGACCATATTCCTGTTGGCCTCTTTTGCTATTCAGCTCAAAGGTGTTTTTTTAGCTTGATGGAGTGCATCATTTGAGGCCCTCTTTTGTTCATATACAGTAATGTGCAAAAATAATAATTACTTCATATTTTGTATATAAAGAGCCATACTTTCAATGTAATCTTGAGGAATAGGTATCCAAACATTTTCATTCAAAGAGTTTTCTTTATTGTGTTCTTTAGCCCAAACACGTCTCTTCTGCTTGTTGCCTGTCCTTAGCATTGGTTTCCTAGCAGATATTCTATCATGAAGTCCTGATTCACACAGTCTCCTCTTAACAGTTGTTCTAGAGATGTGTCTGCTGCTAGAACTCTGTGTGGCATTGACCTGCTCTCTGATCTGAGCTGCTGCTTGGTCTTCCTTTCCTGGGGCGGTCCGCATGTGAGCCAGTTTCTTTGTAGCGCTTGATGGTTTTTGTGACTGCACTTGGGGACACTTTCAAAGTTTTCCCAATTTTTCGGACTGACTGACCTTCATTTCTTAAAGTAATGATGGCCACTCGTTTTTCTTTACTTAGCTGCTTTTTTCTTGCCATAATACAAATTCAACCTGTTGGAATGAGAAGGTGTGTTCAAACTTTTGGTCTGTACTGTATTTGGCACTCATTTTTGTTTTGTCTGTTAAGCCATACAAGGACATGTATATAAATGTATATGATGTTGTTGGACTTTTGGCTGCTCCCATCGAGATTTCGCCACAACGAACCATCTGAGCCACACAATTTAACACAGGTTTTATGCCGGAGGCCTTTCCTGACACAACCCTCCCATTTTATCTGGGCTTCGGACCGGCACTGCATTGTTGGCTGGGGTTTGGGGATTGGATGGGAACTAAACCTGGGCCTTCCATATGACAGACGAGAAACCTACACATGCTGTATATGACTGAACCACCTGTGAGTTACTAAAACTCCCGGTCAGACTGTGACGCATCTACAACAACACCGCAAACAGAAACACTGAAGGAGCAGCAGTGAGTTAACTGCACACATTCGCAGGTAATGGCAGGCATCAGGATCTGCATGCGGGTGCAGTCTCGGGTACCCTCTAGTGAATCATTAAAGCATAAAAAACATCTTACTTACTGCATAGGCCAATGAGAAACAAATGCAGATGATTACAGAAGATCAGGCAGAGTGGTTCTAACAGATGAAAGGGGAAATGAGGTTGCTGCTGGTGCCAGTTTTTGAATTGTATCTTTAGGCCCTTCGCAGCATGTCACAGTAAAACATTTGTTCCCATTTCATTCATTATATCAACTTCATTTAATTTAATTTAATATAAAGATATATTTAATTTAATTTAAAGTGAACATGTGAAGACTTAGAGGGTAGCATCGTTACTACATAGTTCCAGGGTCTAGGGTTCAAGCCTGAATTTAGTTTGCTGATTGTTCCAAAATAGAGCTCAGATTCACATCTTCGTTCCGTGTAAATGTGGGTTTGCTTCAGGTGCTCTGGTCCAAGCCCTGTGTTATTACAAACTACTGAAAGTCATATTTTTGTCTTAGGTTTAAACTCGATATACTGTATCATAACATTGTTTTGGAAGATAAACCAACGGTTGAGAAGCAATCAAAGGAAATCTTCTAAGCTTATATGACACTCCTTGCGTCCTTGTGTTTCTCTAATCCTTCTTTATATTTCCATATAGTGCCTCCTTGCTCTGACAAGTAGGATTTATCCCCATTAAGGGCTTATGTGTGAGCTGATAAGACAGGCATGTTATAGCAGGAAAGACTAAAATGTATATTAGGAAAAAAGGAAGGTTTTTTAAATTCCTTCTTTTCAAGATCTGTATAAGAAACTATTATGACTGTATTGTGATTTATTTTAGTGATTAACCATTAAAGATTAGTTCATGGCAATAAAAACTGATGGATCAGTTTTCAATAAAATTCAATAAAAACAATGTGGTTGAAAGCACTCTTTATAATTAATGCAACAGACTGAAAAGGGACATATGTCTGTAGCTTGAAGTAGAGAATAAACGTATAGTTCTCTGTCCATTCTTCTGTGAAATGGTTTGTTTAAACTGGTTTGTTTAAAAATTTTTTTTGGCAACAGATGATCGATACATTACAAAGTCAATACTGGAAGTCTGGAGCTGCTATAATATTGTCCAGTATTGTATAGATTTTAATACAATAAAGGTTGTTCTACTATATATTTTTTTTCAGATCGGTCCCAGGGAATACTTTTTCCCGGGTGTGCGTCCAGACCGCAGACCGCGAGTTGACAAACAATTTTCTTGAGAGACACATTTAGGCTTGAGGTTGCACAATGCCATGGTAGTGGTTTGCGGTCCATGTGTGAGCATAAGTTAATACACCACAACTGTAGCAAAGGGTATTTATAGAAGTCGAGCTAAGGAAGGGGAGCCATGTGCATAGGGGTGAAGTCTGCCACCGCCCAGTCTTAAAACACTTGGCCTCATTATAAGCATTTGAAATCCTAAACTTAAAAATTGAGACAGTTCTGTTCTAAAATACAGGGAGCACTAATTACTAACCTGACAAAGTAACTGAAAATATACTCTGGCTTTCTTCACTAAATGCTTTATGCATGGCCTGATCTTATGTCTCATTGATTACAAGGTTGTGCTTCACCCAATCAATTGATTTCCTGTATTGTAAACTCTGTTTCTACATTTTCTTTAAGGAAGCATCTGCTTAAACTTCAGAAATTATTAAATTAAAATAAGAGACTTATAAAATTCAAATTCAATTTCCATCATATCCAGATTGGAATCAGTTTAGAATCAGTTTGCTTTTACATGGTCTGAAAAAAAAGAAAAGAAAAAAAAAACGCTATATCTGATTTCGCAAATCCGATTTGAATCACTTCCCGAGGTGGTTTGAAATCGGATATCTAAAGCAAGGCTCTAACCATTCAAATCAGATTTCTGATTTCTGAAACTGTCCATTTCATCATAATATAGCAAGCCCTGTGAAAGAGCACTGGCATTAAAATTCAACAGCAAAATTTTATTAGGGCCCAAGCACTATGACATCAGCCCTATGTCGTCATAGTGTGTGAAGGACCCTCTTGTTTTCCTAAGGATTTTATTTTATTTTATTTTATTTTCACCGGATGCCTGAGAGTCTGGGCCAAGGGCGTAGCTCGTGGCACTCAAGGGCCCTCACAAGAGATTTTGCTGCATAGCACATACACACTTTCACGTGGGCACACGAAACTTGGTACACATTTAGAGCTCATTGACCCGAACAACTTTCTCACTGCATGTCCTGGGCTAAACCTAACAGGAGGCCGGTTATTTTGGGTCGTTCGCAAAAACGCACCCTATGGATTTTGATATACTTCCTAGGGAATTTTAAACGCTCATCACCAAACCGGGCTGATGTGATCTAAACATATTGAGGATGCAAAATTGTGGAGGGATTTTTGATATGTCTTAAACTTGATTGAAAAATGATTAATAACTTTCTGTGTGGCATTAGTGACATTATATTTAGTGACACTTTCAGTGACCTCACATTGAATAACATCATTGTGTGATGCTTATTTTCCAGCATCTCCGGCCTATTGAACACACATACACATCACAAATGTTAATGCGCACACACACACACACACACACACATACACACACACACACACACACACACACATGCATTCATACATCATACACACATCTCATTCAAAGAGTTTGAATTTGTATTATGGCAAGAAAAAAGCAGCTAAGTTAAACCTGTGTTAAATTGTGTGGCTCAGAAGGTTCGTTGTGGCGAAATCTCGATGGGAGCAGCCAAAAGTCCAACATCATCATATACATGTCCTTGTATGGCTTAACAGACAAAACAAAATGAGTGCCAAATACAGTACAGACCAAAAGTTTGGCGACACACCTTCATGAGCCACCACTCCCCTTTGCCATAGTTATTTAAACAATAAAAACACAAAAATTATTGCAAATTATTAATTTTGATTATTGAAAATGAGTGCCAAATACAGTACAGACCAAAAGTTTGGACACACCTTCTCATTCAAAGAGGTTGAATTTGTATTATGGCAAGAAAAAAGCAGCTAAGTAAAGAAAAACGAGTGGCCATCATTACTTTAAGAAATGAAGGTCAGTCAGTCCGAAAAATTGGGAAAAGTTTGAAAGTGTCCCTAAGTGCAGTCACAAAAACCATCAAGCGCTACAAAGAAACTGGCTCACATGCGGACCGCCCCGGGAAAGGAAGACCAAGAGTCACCTCTGCTGCGGAGGATAAGTTCATCCGAGTCACCAGCTTCAGAAATCACAGGTTAACAGCAGCTCAGATCAGAGAGCAGGTCAATGCCACACAGAGTTCTAGCAGCAGACACATCTCTAGAACAACTGTTAATAGGAGACTGAGTGAATCAGGCCTTCATTGTAGAATATCTACCACTGCTAAGGACAGGCAACAAGCAGAAGAGACTTGTTTGGTCTAAAGAACACAATAAAGAAAACTCTTTGAATGAGAAGGTGTGTCCAAACTTTTGGTCTGTACTGTACATCACACACATGTACACATACATACATATATACACATTACAAATGTTAACACACGCATGCGCACCACACACACACACACACACACACACACACACACACACACACACACACACACCTCTCTCACGATGAACACACAAACACACTCATCAATGCACTCAACAAATATTTAGGGCCCAAACTGACATTAGCCCTCTCTAGTGTGTGAGGTGTGCAGGTTATGCAGTGCAACCAGGTGGCGATGGCTTTTTCAAGGTCATAACATGCTCAAATAACACACGGGTTGTGCGGTGCCCCCGGGGTGGCGATGGCGCAGGGTGCTTGGGCCCGTCATTGTTGCTTGCAATTATATTTTAATTTTATTTTTTCTTTATTGTGTATGTATATACCTTTATCCTTTAATGTTTATACCTTGTCTTTTATTTTTATTTATATATTTTTATATAATGTGATTTTCTAGGGGGTCACAGATATATATATATATATATTTTTTTTTTTTATATATATATTTTGGTTCATAGATCCAGTGTGTCTCACAATCAGTCCGTAAAATCACATACAGTATATGAAACAAAATTCAGTCTGAAGGCCTAAATCTACAGTCAGGTCTATACATTTTGTAACAAAGATGAGTGTATTTACTTTTTTAGCTTAATGATGGCCACCTTCACTTGCACAGACACCACTTCGGATGTGGAGTGTTTAAGTGTACAGCTACCAGATACAATTGTAACACACAGAACCACTTCCAGGCCTTTTATCGGGCCTTAAGGTGATTAGTCATTGAGTAACGTGTCCACACATGGCCATGCAACTGCTTGGCAGCCATTTGTTCCATTATTTATGAGCAAATGGGTGTGTGTAGGAAAATGGGTATAATTTCTCAATTGATAACGCCACACTTTTGTCAAACCCTTTAACTTAAAAGTCGACTTTTTAAATTTTAAATTGCGTGTAGTGTATACAGTGGGCAAATGCCAAAATAATTTATATTTGTTCCAAGTTTTATGGACCTAGCTGTATTAAAAAGTGTAAAGTCTTGTTTACAAATCATAACTAACAAATCTTTAAAAAAAAAAAAAAAACTGGAAAAATCTATTTTTTCAGCAAGTTTATCAACAATGTCAAATAATTAAGCTTTGTCAGTGTTAAGAGTTTCTTATTGTGGTTTTAGCTGTGGATATCACTGATATCTGAGTATCTGGAGGATACTCTCAGTTTCTCTTTCTACACTCGATGCTGCTCATGATGTCAGCATGGTTGATTACATGGTTGAGTTTACCATGACCCCATTCCCTCCTATGTCAGATTACACCCTTGTATTATGTATCCCTCAGATTCTGATGTGCAATTTATAGTAACCCTGTACAAAAATTCTTTAAATAGTATACAGGTATACATATACAGGTAAATGTCATGTGCTTTTGTAACCATTGGACAACATTGTAAACATCATTCTGATAATTGCCTGGAACGTAAGACAAGACAACCTTTGTGGCCTGCTGTTCTTTATCCAAGTTGATATTTACGCTTGAGTAAACATAGCTTTTGAAAGGTGTCTGTTATCTACAGTAAATTACTGCTATAAATAAGCAGCATTACCCTTTGCGGTTATGGCACAACATGATGATACTCATTTGGAGTCCTTGGCTAGAGTAACCAGGATAATGGGCGGTTTTCCTTTATTTTCTCCCTCTGACAGAAACCACAGTGGAGTGATGGTCATGTCTCATAATCCTGTTTTTGTGTCTGTCCTCTAATCTTTGACTCACAAACAGGAACATCACACAGTTTTCTTTTTTCTCTCCTTCTAATCTTGTCCTGATCAAGCAATTGGCCAACTCTATTGATGATTCATTTCCAAATGTAGTTTTTAATAATTTGCTCCACCACATGTGTAACAGTTCATCTTTTCACATCTGTTTGGTAAACAGTGCTGTTTGTAATCGCTTAACAACCAACACTATCATAGCTAAGCAGCACACAAGCATAGCTACTTAACATCAAGTGAGTCACATGAATATACTATACATTATGGCAATTACATTCACTGCACATTTTCAGCATTTTTTTTACATGAACTTACTGCAGTGAAGAATGAGTTTATTCATTTCAGTAGAAACTAGCTCCTCAAATAAATACCCTAGCTAGCTTTTTTTCCATAGTTTTATAAGCAAGCTAACAAGTGGCAAATCTTTTGCATTTGCTAAGCTAGTTATAATGCTTTACCATTTACCAGGCAGAATTATTTGTTAAGGAAAAAGAATCTGACCTAAAAAAATTAGACATGGAGGGAAATTCTATTCTGTGGAAAAAAACTTTTTAAAATTTTTTTATTTTATTTTATACTGTATATGTTTGCCATTAAAGTGGTGAAACATGGCAGCTCCTCTATAATCTTACAGGTGGTGTACTCTAAACTATCCTCACATTGACAGACAGCACAGCATCTTGTGGGGTGAAGGGACAGCTTCACAACTGTTTTTAAAAATTAATAATACTTTTGAATACAGAATTGCAATACAAATCAAATCAGCACCTACAGTACAGTACGTAGATATTGTGATAATATAATTATCAGGTGATCTACTGTACATGTTGATTGCTACTAAAATGTATTTTATCCAGTGAGCTTAATTGAACTGTCAGCAAATTGTATCATGTGTTGAATCATGCTGGTTCTGCTTCTGTCGCAAATATTAAAGAACATTCCAGAACTTTCATTTCAGACCTTTAATCTTTTTTTTTGTCACTTTAGTGTGATTGCTTGTCAGCCTCTCGGCCTTGTAATAGCAGAAGCCTTGAGGCAGGTACTGGTTTAGTTGCTTAAGTGTTGAGGGCTTAACTAGTGAATTATTCTGGGTATTCATAAGGCTGCATAGGAGTGTGCATTTTTGAGATCAACTGTAATTTTGAGGAATTCTTGGAAAGTTATTCAGCTTTGAATGTTTCTGACAGGGCCAAAATTTACTCAAGATACAATTTTAATAAGAACTTATGCTAACTCAACGCTTTGTTCATAACTTTCACTGCCCATGGGACAGTTTTAGCCTGATCTTGCACAAAGTCCAGGCCTCACTTTATCCATTAATTCGTTCTGTTGAATGAATGCAGACAATTCGTTTTGGTCAAAACACAATATGGAACAAAGTGAATATACTGTATAATGCCAAACATGGAGAGGAATACACCCTAGATGGGACATTGGTGGCCTTTTTAACAAAATCAATGCACACTCCTAATCATAATTCATACTCTAATAAAAATTATATCTTTGCATGAGCAGAGAGGTTTTCTGTTGTGTGCTAGCGGTTTTTACTGCCCTCAGCACCGGAAAACATCAATTTAGCTTATTTTCAGAAAAAAGGAGTAACTGTGGCAACATTTAGGCTTGAGGTTCTCCAGTGCAATGGTACTGGTCTGTGGTCCATGTGTGACATGCAATACAAGGGACAGCCATTCATTAATACAGGCCGATGTGTTCGGTAACACGGTCACAGCTGCAGCGATGTGTAATTACAGAAGTCAGCCAGGGGAACTCATCATCATCATAAGAACTGGAAACCTCGAACTCACAAACCGGGGCAATGCTATTCTAAAATACTAATTACTATTCTGAAAAGAAAGTATCTAAAATTTACCCAGGATGGTTTCTCGAAATGCCAGTAAGGCATCTTTGCTCACGCTGGCTTCACATGTGGGTAGGATTAACATTTATGTGATTACACGGTTGTGATTTACCTGCTCAGTGTGGAATTTCCCAAATGGGAATTGTATTTTTTTTCACATAGTAAAGAAGCCTCTTATTAAACCTTTGGAAATGGCTTGGATCACCAACCCAGCAGGAATTTTTGGTTGTCAAAATATTGTGGCAACATTCCGGTCGTTGGGACACGGGTGTTAGTATTAAGTTGAAATTTACTAGAAATAGACTTACTACTGGATGGAATGACATTGGACCAACTTTGACTAAATGGCATGTTGATCAATGAATAAGTGGCATTTATTTTCTTATTATCTCTTAGCTGAATACTCATGCTGCTGGTAGTAATACAAGTAATACTAGTGATGCTAATAACACTACTGTAGATAACTGTACTTTACCAAAGCAGTAAGATCTGTTCGGTGAAAGCGGACATTATGCAGTTTAGCCATTGTGCCAGCACATACTGTAAATACTTAGCCCATCTACTGAAGATACTGTAATGCATGAATGCAACATGCCTATATTCCATGTTCAATATACACAATGTGTGTGGGAAGAATTTGGGTTCATTCAGTTCTCCAGCTGGGACTATAAGTAAAATTTTATATGGTGCTGTTGTTTTGAGTTTGTATTTGTACCATTGTTTTTTAATTCATTCATTTAACCATATCCTAACCTCATTTAATTAAAACATTCTAACTTTCAAAACCAACATTGTCCCAATGTCTTGTTTTGGGGAGGACAATGTCGCAATCTGCATCATTTAATTTAAATGAAATATAATTTAATATGATGAAACGAGGGGTGGCTCTTGGTTTTTGCACAGTACTGTATATGACAATGTCATCCATCATCTATCTAATGGGATGAACGGAATAAAGCTACAGGCCAAGGAATTACTCCTGATTAACACATCAGTTTGAAAGTGTAAACTTTCTTTCCACTAATATTCAGTAATTATTTTAAACAAATTTGAAAGTCCAAGTTTGAAAGTATACCATAGATAATGACGATTCAATAGCAATTCCATTGCTTGATTTTCCTTTTAACTTGATGCCTGTGATGTCAGCATGACCGGGGTATGAATGTACACCATGACACAGTTTCTTCCTGTGTCAGTTAACAACCCGTCTCCGCTTGACGCTGGATCTAACATATGCAGAATACATTAGCAAAAAATAATCACAAGCACATGAACTTAATGTTTTGTTTTTCTTTTTCTGTACTCAGTGAACATCACTCTGTTAAATAACATAAACTTACTGAAGAGTGGGGCAGGTGTGCTTATTTAAGGATAATAGTGTGTCTTTGTGGTTGTGTAATGGTCGTGTGGATTAGTCTTCTTTATCCCAATGTTTATGCCAGAGTAAACATATAGCAGGCTCCAAAACTGAGAGCACTTTAAAAAAAAAAAAAGAAAGAAATTGATGGTGCATTCTTTATTTATTACAAATTATGTGACTGATAGCAACTTGAGGCAAATTTTCATTTTAATGAATTCCAGAATTTCTTTTTTTTTTTTTTGTCTTTAATGACATCATGTGATGGAGCTGCTCTCCAAAGGTTTGTGCAAAAACCTTTTGATCAATATGACAAATTTCCTTACAGTTCCTTAAATTTCCTTTAATTTAAACTTAAATATAGCACAAAATGCTGAGTATTTAAAAGATGTTTTACACAATTCACTTCTGTAACATGCGAAAGGTAAATAAACCACATTACACTTAAGGCCTTACATAATGATGCTAAATTTACGTCTTTGGCTAGGACAACCAAGATAATGGTCAGTTTCCCTGTGTTTTCTTCCATTGACATAACCACAGTAGAGTGATGATCGTGTCTTGTGAGCCTGTTTTTGTGTCTGTCTTCCAATCTTTAGGTCACAAACAGAAACAAGCCGCTTACAAACAATCGACATCACCGACTTTTTTGCTTCTTTCCAGAGTAGCTGGAATGGCCCGGTGTAATTGCTGACTCATGCCAGTCTTATAAACAGACAATGTTGTGCTAGTTACAAATAAAAGAAATAAATTACTAAATCACTATAAATCACTATTGCTCTTTTTAGTGAAAGGCGTACTGTATATTACTATTTCCCATTGCTCTTATATAACTAATAATATTACTATCACTAGTTACTGTGTAAATTTACTCTTGCATTACTTTTATATAAGTATAATTTGTCAATTGCCATATTGAAATTTACTCCCACAAGTAAGCACATGAACAGCTCACAGAAGCATGTCTCCTCTTTTTGGCACAGTTACTGTAACACTACATACTGTATCGAAAAGCCATGGCCATAAAATCGCCGTGCAGCTGATTAATGTTGCTTTCATTTTTGTGGCGTATGGCATCTGAAAGGTTTGATTAGCTTTTTTTTAATGCCACAAAAATTACCATGCAACTTAGGTATAAAAAAAAAGTTATAATAAAAGTGAACACTTTGTATCCGTTTTTTTGCAATTTTGATTTGTGCTCAAAATAGGAAATCTGAAAGTGTGTCATTAGCCTTATCCACATTTTGGTTTTGGAAACAATTAATGAAAAAAAAAAAGTGGGATTTTTGTGATGGTTTTAGGGTCTAGGGGCCTCCCATAAGCAGTATAGAAGATGAGGGAATGAATGAATGAATGAAAGTGAGATGGTATGGTGGCCCTAGCAGTTAAAACTGTGGCCTTGCACCAGCAGGGTCGAGGGTCGAGTCCCGCCTTGTGTCTGTGTGCATGGAATTTGCATGTTCTCCTCGTCTCCTGTGGGTCATCGTATCGGGTTGTCCCAGAAAGCATATGCTTGGCTAGGTCTAAGGCTAAAACAAGTTCAAAACAAGGTAATTAAAGCATTACAATTTCAAATCACATCATGATCTGTCATGAAATGCCAGAAGGAAATAGAGAGGGCAGGATATGAGCGTAGGGGCACAAGACATGCCTAACAATTGAAATGCTGTGTTATTTTGGTGGAGACATTATAAAGCTGACGCAGATGTAGGTGTTGAATTTCAGTGTAATTACAGTGGAAAAAGTCTGACATGGAGTCGACTCATTGGGAGTATAAGGGGTGCCACACTTAAAATTAAGCTACTTGTTCTTAGTGTAGATGCATCTAATAAATCTAATGGTCTCTATTAGATTTGTAGATCTGCAGTATGTCTTCCTCTGATCCTATTACATTAATTTGGAATACAATATTCCTGTTTAATTGTCTGTTTAGTTGGCGTTGGCATGGTAAATCCTGTACCAAGTATTCAAAGGTCATGTCGGGCCTGTTGCATCCAATTTGTAACTTGACATCTGCTGAAATGAATAATTCCGGGTGATTTCTTTTTTATGTTTATTATTGTTTTACTCATTTCATGTGGTTTCCAGTGTTCATAAAACACTGAATGAAGACTTTGGTGCAGAGCGAGGCCCAAAAGAGCTGTAATTAAAGTTCATTGAAACCTTTTGACTTTTTAATTAAAGGGCTTAATTTATACCCACTCATCAGGCAATGGGCATGTCTAAATGATTACTGATTCTCATTTTGCTTCTGCATGTCGAGCCATGCAATGTACGTTCTGGAATCGTGGTTAAGGCAGAGAAAGTGAACGCGAAACCCCTGAAATTACAGTATGCATGAAGTTTTGCGAAGGACCCTGTGGTTTTTTTTGTAGTTGTGCAAATTGCTGTCCTTAGCCAAAAACAGAAACTCATTCGATGTGTGTTTGTATGTATTTGTGTCCTGTAACCAAATTTCAAGGAAGTGCTCATCGAGCTGATTCTGTACCTGTGTACTGAACCTGGCATGCAGAGTATCATAGAAGGTTTGTGCTTGAATTGTAGTGATTGTGAGGTCTCGTTGCAAATAGTGCACCCAGCACAGCTTGTTTTCAGGAACACTTTGGATTGTTGTCTAAACCTGAAATTCTGTGATGGGGAAGTCTCGGTCTGGATAGTGCACTAACCCTGGTGTGCTTTTTCATCTGAGCAATGCTTCAGATTGTTGTCTAAATTCAAATAGGAGTGACTGGAAGGATAGTGTGTGAATGGTATTGTTGAACCAGGCATGGTTTCATCAATGGAGGACACTGGGTTTTTGTCCAAAACGTAAGTGGTGTACTTGGGAAGTTCCTGTCTGGATGTTTTGGCCGGTGAAAACATAATCTTTTTTAAATGGTCAGTAAAAGTCTGTAGTAGATACTCTACAGCTGGTGCATGATGTTGGCACTACTTTATTAACCTAATTGAAATTAAATTCAATTAAATTATACTTTCGACTCCATAGGTCATATTTAGGTCATATTTATTTCATCAGCATCTTTAGGTATTTCAGGTATTTGGTGCTGATTGTTTTCTATTAATATTAGACATTGGTGGTGAGTTAAAACAATTCAGATTTATTTTGTCGCACTGTTGTTTGCTAGATTCTCTTATCCTACGTGATGTGTTTTCGATTAGAGAGGGCTGATAAGATTTCAGGATTTATTTCAATCTTATCTTAGCTTAAATGTGCCATAAATGCTCGCGTCTACATGCTTATGTTTAATCTTGTGCATTTTCCTTTGATTATGTTAATGTGCATGCTATTTATTTATTTATTTATTCATTTTTAGAAATTGGACAACCTCACTAAATGCCTGGGTTAAAATAAAAAAGCAGGCCTTAACCACAATGTTGTTGAGTAACCCTTTGTCAGTCAGCGGCGAACATAAGTACAGTACAGTGGGGTGGTGCCTCATTCAGGTGTAGGCGGAGTTGTGGTTTAAGTAGCGGTATAAGTGATGACAGCTCATCTTATGCATGCACTGTGTGCTGTTTTGACACTGCATACGGTCCTCTGAAGTTAGCTCACCATTGCAACGGGACCCTCGAGTGGAACTCTAGATTGAGACTGGGGTATGTGGGGTTTGAAATCATGAATAAGGAATGGGTTTAAGTAAGTGTTAGTGTGAAATGGGCAATTGATTGGGGCTGGAGTAGGTAGACTGAATGCGATTGGCATAGTGGAATGAGCTTGCCATTGGGCATGGGGTTTAAGATATGGGCATGATGAGAATGACTATTGGATTAAAACTGTCTATTGGTGGTAAATTATGTGAGCGGTTTATGAAAAGTGGGCCTTTCAATTGGTTCTCGGTTAAGTGGAACTTCATAGTGGAGTTCTGGGCGGTGATGAATTACATGGGATTGTTGAATGGCTCTAGGGTAATCAGGACTGTCGAATGACACAGCGTTAAGTATTTTGAATGGCTACATGCTTAATTATTTTCTCTATTGATGCTGAGTTAAGTGAAAGAGAATTACTTTGTGGTAGATGAGAATGCTGATAGCTGCTGAGTTGAGTGGTACTCCATATTGACTGGGATAACTGAGATTGCAAACTGGTGCTGGGGTAAGTGGTACTTTGCTGTGGCTTTAGGCTACATGAGTCTCCTTATTGGCGCTGAGGTAACTGGAGCTCTAAAACTACAATTTGGCAATTTTAGGCTTTCGGGTGCTGCTGGAGTAAATGAGACACTAGATTAGTCCAGTGATAATTAGAAATCTTGATTGTGGTCGTTGTTTCTCCAGTTGACTTCACAAGTCAATTACGAGTAAGGATGGAAATGTATTCCACTGGTGAATACATTTTTTAGACTGTGTAGGCTTGTTCTTCTCATGAAAAGCAAATGTAGGGTATGTTTTTTTTATTTTTATAATGCATTAGGAAAAAGTGTTGAAAAAAAACGCTTTTTTTTAATATGGAACATTTGTTCCATATTATTTGCTAACATTTAATTGATTGCAAGTTTCAGTTCTTTTTTCCGGATTTAACATATTTGGTTTAGATGTAGATGTAGGAGTTTTCCTCTTTGATTGCTCATTATATTGTATTGCACACCATGTGTGTCTAAGATTATAATTGCAATAGCAGTATTAATAGTAATAGCAGCACTAATCTCTCACTCACTCACCGTGACTCTATCTATCCTCCTGGGTTGTGTCTCACACTGGACTCGGGTGATAAAACGATGGGTCATCATTGTTATTTTGAGACTGTAAGAGGAGGTGAGGGATGGGTGAGGCATGGGTGGTCAGAACAGGCTGTGAAAAGGGTACAGTCATCCTCACGTGCATGGTATTTAGGCAGGAGTATTTATCTGAGAGGGACTGAAAGCCAAAAAAGACTGAACTTTTATGGTTGAGAAAGAGGCGGGGAAATGTGTTGCATTTACTAATCTAGATATTCGCACCAAAATTGATAAAACTGTTTAAAAGAGTGCTTAAAGAGGGGGTATAAATGTAATTTATACCCTCCCACTTTTCACTCTCCAGTCATTTTGTATAGTGTGTCATTTCAGACTCAACTGTTCATGATTAAGGCTAAAAATAACAAGTGACTAAAGCAGCTGGTGAAACCACTCAACAAATATAGATCATCTGCCTATTTATGTCGTACTATTGCCCATGGCTTTTTTAAATAAACGAATCCAAGCCTACAGTTCTGTTCATTCATAAGACAGCTCAGCTTTAAGTGCTGTTTACCTCGACGGGGCTTATGACACTGCTGTTTTTCATCATAACGTCACCGCTGCCGTTGCTGATGCTTGTTATTTCGTCAACTCGTATTGTCGCGCTGTTCTTTTACAGGTCTTATGTTTATAGAGGAACATGATGAAGATGATGAGGAACCACCTTGGCTGCTCAGCTTCTCTGTTTTTTATGGTAAGCATTTGCTTCGGGTCTGTTTTTAGAAACCATTAACACAACAGCTGTGGAACTGGCAGCACTGTCAGCATGGTGCGTGAATTCTGGCTCATTTTTTCATTCATTATATTTCACAGAGTATGCAACACTTGCTCCATTGACACCACAATGCAGCCTCTGTAGGCCACCTCTGTAGAGAGCAAACTGAGCTCATAGCCTTCCTTTATACTGTAACACTAGCGCGCTGAGCTGAAAGAGGCTCTATACAAAATCACTTAAATGGCTGACATCCTATCAGGACATGTTTAAGGGGTTGAGCAAGATCCTTTTTAGAGCAACTGTCAATTTACAGTATATGTTTTGTCTTAAAACCGTGACATGTTCACTGAACTATTTTTCCAAAGAGCCCTAGGCTAATGTGTGTGACAACACACACACAGATTTAGACAGATACAGTAAGTCACAAGTTCACAAGTTCAACAGGGGCTGAGAAGCAGCCTTGGGTTAAACATAGCTGAGAAGCAAAGAGAGTAACAAACAAATATAAATATATGTCAAATAAAATAAGACTTCATGATCAACTGTATTGTATACACATCCATATAAGTTTCAAAGTATTCAAGTAGTAAGCCCAATTTATTTACGTTTCGCCGCAGTTGCTGTCGCCGTGGGTGGTGCTGGCTGCTCCGTATCAGACGGGACAGGCGTACACGTGTCTGCACTGTCCTGCTGGACAGGAGCCGTCCATTGTGAGGGACAAAACAGCCACACATCACACATTTACGCAATCAAAGAACCACCTAATATAATACAGTTCATGTGGTGTGTTTTAGGCGTGCAGCAAAGCGGAGGGTCCTGACGCGGTGGTGGAGTGTCGTAGTTGTCCACCTGGGACTTTCTCCGATTCCTATGGTCCAAACCAGTGCACTGTACACACACAGTGCAGGAGTCTAAACCGGCAACTGCTGACAGCTGGCACCTCGGAATGTAACGCAGCGTGTGGAGCCTGTCTGCCTGGGTGAGGGGACTGAAATGCACATTTACAGGACATCTCTTTCTTTCATACATTCTTATATCAGAAGTGACTTAAAGTTTGTTTATGGCAAGGTGTGCCAAATTTCATCAGATCTGATTTTTATTCTATAATAATTAAAATATGGTGATGATCATTAAGGGTGGGAATCACCAGGGATACATTATTATCATGATACTTTTATTCATGATGATTTTATAATATCCAGATAAAATTTTTCAGATTATAAAATCATGATACCGAACAGAATTATCATCAAATTTGAATTATTATAGAGTAATAACCAGATCTGATCAAATTCTGCAAATATTTGGTCCTATCATATAGGATGCTGTGCTGCCTGCTAGTGTATGAATAGTTTAGAGCACACCACCTGTAGGATTATAGAGGAATTGCATGTTACCCCCTCAAATGCAAAAACACTGATGAAAATAAATTGAAAATGAATTTTTTTTTAAATCTATTTTTAAAAAATAATCAGTGTGGTGATACATGAATTGCCACACAACCGAATCACGAATAAGTAACTGAATCAACTGTTTCTCCATCCCTAGTAATTACTGTTTAGCTTTTTGGGGTCAGTAGATACGCTGTAGTGGTGACCTGTTATTTTAG
Organism: Clarias macrocephalus; assembly: GCA_011419295.1. Taxonomy (NCBI): domain Eukaryota; kingdom Metazoa; phylum Chordata; class Actinopteri; order Siluriformes; family Clariidae; genus Clarias; species Clarias macrocephalus. The sequence goes on from JAAGKR010000166.1 coordinate 194,955, forward strand.
ATAAAGGTTTCGAGTGGTTTGTGTGTGTGTTGCTGTTTGTTCTTTTGTTTGTATGATAATGGAATGATTGTCGTTATTCAGGTTTCACCCCGTACTAAGTACACAGAGCTCCTCCACCCTGTGTTCCCGCGAGAGGAGTGAGTACTTTTGTAAATATTGCTTTGTTGCAAAATTACATGTTCTATCATGTTATTCATAAACAGTAGTGCTTTTATTAGTTAAAGCACGGTGGCGTGGTGGTTAGCACTGTCGCCTAGAACCTCCAGGGTCGAATCTTGCCTCCGGTCTGTGTGCATGTATTTTGCATGGTCTAGCTGGGCTTGGTACTGTATGTTTGCTCGAGGTACACTGGTTTCCTCCCACAGTTCAAAGATCTATAATGTAGGCTGATTGGTGTTTCCAAAAAGTTCCCTGGGAAAGGCTCCAGGCTGCCCGCAGCCCTATACAGGATAGTTGGTATAGACTATGGTTATTAATAATAAGTAATAATGACAACTATTCATAATTCATAATTAGAAATTGTGATTAAAATATAATAATAAAAGAACAAACATAATTAATGTTGATTTACTTGGAAATGACATTATCATGAAAAAAGTATTTGAGTCTCAGTGTAATTATATAAAATATAAAAATTGTGCAAAATAGGCACAGAATTATACATGAAACATGTACAAAAAACAAATAAGAATTAAAGCACATTTAATAGTTATAGTATAGTATATTACACAGTATATACAGTATATAAACAGTATATTAGTATTTTTGTTAATAATTTTTTATGAAAAAGAAAGAAATTCCTTAAAATAATCCTTAAATTCAAAGGGTTAAAAATGATTACTGCTACTACTAACAGTAATATCAATCTTTTTTCTCACGCATTTTTATCTATCACAGCCCCCCTGGTGCGTTTGCGGCGCAATGCAGGAAAGAGCTCTCGAGCGGGCGGAGCTGGATCAGGAACGGGCGGGGCGAACAGCACAGCCGTGCATGCAGCAGAGGAGAAGCCTACAGAGTATGCCGTGTTTGCTCTCGTCCCTGTGTTCTGCGTGATAGGCCTGCTGGGCATCCTCATCTGCAACCTGCTCAAGAAGAAGGGCTATAAATGCACTACGGAGAAGGAGAGTGCAGAAGGAGAGGCAGGTACGCTGCAGAAAGAGGGTCACCATGCACACATATGAAACACACACATATGTACTTCTACACATGCACGATAAATACTAATGTTGCTTAAAAAGCCAAAGACAGAATGTGGATACACTAGAATATAAAATGAAATAGTAAATTGGTTTAGGAATCATTCTCTGGGCTACATATCGAGTAAAAATTACAAAAACAATGTTCTTTATCAAAAGAAGAAAGGTTTGTGAATCTTAAACATTAAGATTTCGCAGTAAATTTCATCACAAGCTCCGGTTCGACTTGAACGCCCCTCGTACCTAATACTTTCGGACAGGACAGCATATCTGCTTAAAGACATCCTTGTAGCTAGGTCTGTTGATGAGAGTGAGTGCAGTGGCTTGAGTGTAACATTTACCTCATTTGCTTCACACATAACATGATACTTTTTCTTTGTGAATCCGAATCAATAATTTAAGCTCGTCTCCTGGCACGTTGTGTGCTGGAGTGTCTTATTGGTGTCTGTCTTATTGTGTCCTGTTGTTCCTTGACTGCAGTTCATGTTATCCTTTGCAATTCCGTTCATGTGCAAACAGAATTTTCCCCTCGACGTCTCATGTCTGACGTCTCCGAGTGAGATCATGACTGTAGCTATTATTGGTGCAAGATTACCTTAATAATGACATAGCCTCAAATTAAGGTGAGAGGCTCACTCCTGATTTACTGCACGCTACTATGCAGCGACTATTTAGAACAGTGCAGTAATAAGCACTGTTGACATAATGGAGTCGTCAGTATATACGGCCCAGAACTCCATAATTCCCCTTGTTGTCAAATATCTTAAACAGCTTGCTTGTTGAATTTCTGAAACTGTATGACACACTGCTTTCCCAGTGAAGACCGTCTGATGAAAGGTGCCTATAAATAACAGTCATACTGCGCCAAGTATCATTTGCAACTTATGTTACACAGTAGGATGGAGGTATAAATATCTCCTTCAACACATCATTTGCATTGACAAATGTAATGACTATAAAAAGAAGCCTCTGGTTTTTAGCTTTTTGGAAAACACTGAGCTATGGACCCTGGTTATTTCGGAATAAATAACTTGTGGGTTCTCAGTTGGCACATTTTATTATAGAACCGTACATTAATAGCTAGACTTGGCATAATTGCCTTCAGTAGTATATACAGTAGATACAAACTTAATGCAACAAATATACAGTATATTGATTTTTTTGCAAAATTGGGTCAAGTGAGTAACTTGTACAGTTCTCTTGGCCGAACTATTTAAGAACCATAGACCAGGGTATTCGTTTTCACTTGCCGGATGTATTGTACCAATAAATGACCCTATAATTTATGACATCCCATGTTGCGTTTGAAGGTAAATAAAGTTATGTTAGACTTGAGATAGAGGTTTACGGGTGCTTGTTTTATATTCAGTACAACAGCACAACCTTGCATATGACTATTCTTTTATAAAACAGTTTCACAAATGGCATTGATTATATGCAGATTATAATGTTTGTTTAATGACCAGTTATTGTCCTTCCGTGACTGGCGCAACTAACTAACTGAGACTGACGGATCGGGCGACCCACAGTCAGTGACAGTCAGTTGTTTTAAAATGTTACCGGTACTATGTAGCCAAAACGTAAGGAGAATAAACCATAAATGTGGTGAACAGTCCTGAGAAACCTACGGGATTTACTTTATATTTCCACTTAACATTATCAGCTAAAGGCGGCATGGTGGTGTAGTGGTGTCGTCTTGCACCTCCAGGGTCCGGGATCGATTCCCGGCCAGGTTCGATTCCCGTCTCTGTGTGCATGGAGTTTGCCCATGTCCTCCCCGTACTTGGTGGGTTTCCTCCGGGTACTCCGGTTTCCTTCCACAGTCCAAAGACATGTAGGTTAGGTTCATTGGAGTTATCAAATTGCCCGTAGTGTGTGAGTGAGTGTCCTGCCATAGATTGGCGCCCTGTCCAGGGTGTATGTAAGGTGTACAAAACCTTTGTACAAAGCCATTGATCAGAGGTTAGAGGTGGTTTTGGGAGCTTAACAGCACTGGGACGTTTAGCTATATGTATCACTCCGCGTCACAGGTGTTCTAACAATTATTAGAATCCAATCTGATCACTCGGTCAGAACTAACTGTTCTATTAGTACCACAGAACTGTTGATTTCTGAAGAAAATGTGGATTTAATTTCTATGAAGACCAAAGAGGAAATTTACAGATGCAGTGAGAGAGGACATGAAGTTAGTTAATGTGAGAGAAGAGGATGTAGAGGGTAGGGTTAGATGGAGGCAGATGATTCGCTGTGGCGACCCCTGAAAGTCACCACACTATTCTATTCTGTCACTATAAAACTATTCTTCTTCTTCTTTGACTTTCAGCTGTGCCCTGTGAACTGTAAAAGAGATGCTTACTCAATATTTTGGAAGGGAGTCTTCAGCATCATCTATTTGTATCAGTCAGAGATATAGCTCTAAATGTGCAATCTTTTTCTAATTGACAGAAAAAAATGCATTCTGTTGTCCCATTTAATGTTAATGTATATTCTTGTATAAGTTTAATGTGGATGCAGCTTGCCGTGAATAAGATTCCTGAGCTGAAAGAGTTTGAGTCTAATCCAGCACTCTGTGGTGTGTGTGTGTAGAGTATAAGAGGACAGCCAGAGGACAGTAAAGCTTAGAGGAGAGAAATATTCGAGAGAGATAAAGAAAGAAAGGAGAGGATGGAAAGAAATAAAGGGTGTAAAACAGAAAACGGGAGAGGTTATAATACGAGAGAGGAAGTCAGAAATCCCGAGGTGAAAAGAACTTCTCAGATACAGTTAGTCGTTTGTGTAATAGCTGAGGGACTTTGGATTAATGTGCTGTTTTAAAATGCAGCGTAATCCTGTGAAGGTCTACTGCCTGCCACATTGTCTGTGTTCCAGGAAATCTCCTGAATTTATAATGTTACTGATTTAATGGATAAAAGATGTAGAACGCCTTTATAATATCACTTACTCCAATCATTGCCTTTAGTTGCAGGTCTTTGTGTCTATTTGCCCTCTTCTGCATACATGCTCCCACAACTGACTAGCATTATTGTGATACCATGACTGTAGCCATCTTTAATATATTTATATGTTATTAACATGTATGTTTAAGCCACACAATGAACCTATAGTATAGGGAGAATAGATCGTCCTGGGTAGACTGGAATAAGAATAGGAGCTCTCAGTGACGTCGTTTAACCAGGATGAATAGACAAGTAGGCTGAGTGGGCTATTCTCAGAAATCACCATGCATACACATGGAATTCTGGGGGGAGGGAAAGGTCAGTTACCATAGAGACCACTGGACCATCATGCAGTGTCACGGGTCAGCAGGGACAAAAGTAAATGTGACAACATGTGTATGTGGTGTCGTTTGATAAATGTGTTATCTTGGCATGTAGCGTTTTTTTTATTTTATTGATTATGGTTTATGATATTAGTACAATATTGCGCTTGAAACACTAGCCACACTAGCCACACTAGCAAAACCACTAGTAAAATATTGTCAAATTTGTTAACATTAACATTTACATTTACAGCATTTGGCAGATGCGCTTATCCAGCGAAACTTACATTTACACCGATCAGCCATAACATTAACACCACCTCTGGGTGAATTGAATAACATTGATTATAAATTATATATTAGTAAACTTGACCTTGATCATGGGCACCCAAGGCCGAGCAGGTACCAAAGTTTAGCCCGTCTGGTCCAATCCAACAGGAAAAGCCAATGAAGCACAACCTGCCGAAAAAAAGCTGAACGCTTGCCATGACAGACAACAGAACACCCAGTGCATCACAGCCTGTATGGGGCCAGGCAGAGAGCTTGATGTTATTGACCCGGCCTCCAATTTCCCCAGAACCCAATCCAGTCGTGCCAGACAAGTTCAATCCATGGAGGCCCCACCCAGATTCAGAACTGTCCATGTGGCACAAAGGAAACCTTAGACCTTGGTGGTTTTAATGTTATGGCTGATCTGTGTATCCCCCTTATAAACTTCCAGCCAAACGTTGGGAAACAGTTTTTAATTCCATGTGATCTTTCCTGTTTTTTTATTCCTTTCTACATTGTACAACAAGGTTGAAGGCATTAAATATGAAGGATCCGTAAAGCCGTCATAACAGCACTGATCTGAGGTGCTGTTTGTTAATTGGTGATTTTTGAGGCTGGTAACTCCAAATGAACTTCTCCTCTGCAGCAGAGGTACTCTAGGTTTTGGTCTTGCTGACCTGGGATAGTCTTCATGAGAGCCAGTTTCATCATCGTGTTTGATGGGTTTTACAAGTTAAGTCAAGTCAAGTAGGCTTTTCTTGTCATTCCAACCATATACAGTTAGTACATAGTGAAACGAAACAACGTTCCTCCAGGTCCAGGGCGCTACATACATGCAACAACATAAATTTACAACACACATTTTTTCATTTTTAAGTTAATCTAAAGAACTATCAAATTTTATACATAAATACACAATAGACAAAGTGCACATGCAAATGTGCAAACAAGGAGGTACATGACAGACACAACAATGTAACACATAACAGTCCTTTTTTTGATGAAGTATGAATTGAGGTAGTGGGAAGAGCAGCAGTAAACAGTTTACATTTTGACAAGAGTATTGTGTGCAAATAGCAGTCAAATAAATATTGTGCAAAAAATTGTGAAGAGCAGCACAGGTAGGTAGGTATGAGCAGGTTGAGATGGATGTATATCAGTGTGATTGTGCATGTGTGTTTATCAGTTCGGTCAGTTCAGTCCAGATGTTATTTAGTTCGTCAGAGTGATTTGCGTGTGTGTGCGCGTGTGTGCGCGTGTGTGCGCGTGTGTGCGCGTGTGTGCGCGTGTGTGCTCGTGTGTGTGTGTGTACAAGCACTTGACAATACTTTTCTTGCAAGAACTATTCCAGAACAGCTGCCCTTAAGATAGTCTTAAAATAGCAACTGACTGTTGTTGTTTTTAATTACCTAATTCAATGTTATTTTATAGTTTTGAAATCTCCATTATTGATCTTAAATGAACAAAAGCACTGAATTAGAACATACAAATATGTCCAAACCTTAGACTTGTACTGTACACCTGAACAGTGGTTACTTGGAGGTGCTGAGGTTTTGATCCCATGATCTTGTACTCAGTAGTCTGACATTTTAATCACTTAGCTACCCCTGCCCCTATAATAGTAAACTGTATTTTTAAGAAATTATATTGATCCTGTTAAAGATATAATGGCCATTGTGTAATGAGGTGTCAACTGTATGATTTCTGGATTCATGTTGGTTTGGTTGTATTCGGCGGGGGTATTTCTATGACTTGGCTTTCTTTATATTATGATGTTGTAATATACATGGTCAGGCCAACCAAGTTAAGTCTGCATGTCTGGAAGATACCACTATACTATACTATGCCTGCATGTGTCTCATGTAAACAGAGCACTTAGGCACTATTTTCACATGAACAAAGATTGTTCTTAAAAAAAAAAAAAAAAAAAAAGCACAACTGCGTTTCTTTGTTAATCACACAGCATCCTGTCATTTGGATGATCTGATCCTGAAACTAAAGCTCTGAATGCATGTGGGTGTGTTTGTGTTTACAGGTAATCCTTGCCCTTATGTTATAGAAGATCAGAATGAAGACACCATAAGTGCATTGGTACGCCTCATCACAGAAAAAAAAGGTATTTTATTAATCTTTGTCCATCTTATTTATAGTAATGAACAGTTCGTATACTGTATGTGCTGCTGGAAAAAACTTCAAGTCTTTGTGTGTGTTTAGAAAATGCAGCTGCCTTGGAAGAGCTTTTACTGGAATATGAAAAGAAAGAAACATGTTCTAGCAAACGATCGTCAATCAAGTAAGAAAGCAAAATCCATTTTATATTTGCTACCATTTGAATAATAATACTAATAATAATCCATTTCATAAGGGTCAAATTATAGGCCCTGCATCATGACTTCATGATTTTATCCGAACCTGGAAGGACAGTGCTGAACCGTCAAATTTTTGAAAGTAGTGTGATTACTAAAAATCATGAATGGAGATCACTTGGTACATTTGAATGATACAATCAACATGATTAAGACTCAACAGCTGTGTTGCCATAAGCACCGCAAAAAGTGATGGCAAGTGAAAATATCTTGAATCTACTATATGATTGCAACAATCAAATATAAGATCTTTAAAAACAGGAAGAGTAGGAGTCCTGTCTGATGTAGGGAGCAGTTCATTCGATCGCCCTGACTCTCCAACCTAGATTTGGGAACTATAAGTAAAAGATGATCGCCAGATCTGAGAGACTTTGCTAGACTGTATGGCTTCAAAAGGTCAGCAGTATATGGTGGTGCTAGATTATTCAGGGCTTTGTAGCCTATTAACAAGAACTTGAACTTGACCCTGAACTGCACAGGGAGCCAGTGTAGAGATGCCAGGACAGGAGTTATGTGTTCCCGCTTATGTGTTCCTGTTAAAAAGCATGCAGCAGCGTTTTGGACCAACTACAACAGTGCAACACAGGCCTGGCCAAAACCAACATGGAGGGCATAATCAATCTGACTTGAAAGAAAATTGTATATAATGTTTTCAAAATCTTTTGTATGAGATAGAACAAGAAATGTACAGTCAAAAATTAGTAACATTAGTCTTGAAATACAAGTATTATTCAGAATACATTAATATGTATTCTGAATAATTCATATTCCAGAACTCAAATTGGGAAGAAGCGGTTCTGGGAGCATGATAAATCATGAACTGGCCACCATATTATGAGCTGTAATCAAAGCTAAAGGTAATTGGACAAAATCCAATAGTGTGTGACTTTTCTTTTGGCGGGGCAGTGTATTTTTACTAATTAAGTACTAATTTAACAAGTCAGTTTGATAAATTACCTACTGTCATCATCACAGCTGGGAGGACTGATGTGGTTTAGCAGGAGAACACCAAGCTGAGAAATAATGAGATCAGCACCTGCTTATAGGATTGGATAGGACATTTTCTTAGCAATAAAAGTTTGACTGTGATGTGTTATGATGAGTGAACTGTCCGTTTCACTTTTAGGATCCCCAACTTAAATAATTTCTTATAGATTTGGTATAGGTAAAAAAAAAATAATAATAATTTAAAAAACTTTATACATTGAATTTTATAGTCGGCCCGTTTATTGAAGTTGAGTTACATCTGTTAAACAGGTTTCTAGGAATTGGGGAAGGTGTGTTCTTAGACACACCTGTCAGTGTTTCTGGTATAATCTTGGTATTCACTGTGAACTGGATAAATAGGTCATTGGAAAAAATGAATGAATTAGTATTAGACACATTCATTCATTCATCTTCTTTAGTATACTTGTTAGGGTTACAGGGGATCAGAAGTCCATTGGACTCACACAGTCATTTATACATGGAGGCAATTTAATAAGTGAATATGGAGTATCTAAACTCAAACTGAAATATTACTTTTAAAACTTTACCCACATACACAAAAAAACACTTTAGATGTGATAATCTCATATGATATCTCACTTTTATGAAATATCATATACTGTAATGTATCTGCTGTAAAGAATGTTAAATAGCATGAAAGGAAAAAGACTAAATTCTTCAGCCGTTATTAATAAGTATTTTTTTTGTCTGTTATCATTAGGTTTAAATGAAGAAGTGTGTCCGAGCAAAGTTTTAAGCTAAGAGAAGAAGAGTTTTAGCTTGTTGTGTCCGCTGCACCTTGATACACTTACCGGTCTGGGCCCGATCGACCGGGAGAGACAAACACGCGCGCGCACACACACACACAGGCATGATGTCTGAAGATCTTCGTTTATCCTCAGTAAAGAGAGCACATTTAAACGGTGCCTCGTCCCAAACATCAAAAGAACCAGTCATTTGCATGTCAGTCGTAGAGAGACCCGGAGACAGACAGGAGAGAGGAAATACTTTTGCATTCTCCTGATTAAACAAAAGGGCTCTAGCGGACGAGAGCCATTTGGATGTATATAGAAGTCATACGGAAGCACAGTGAGGGGGCTGTTCTCAGGGCACAGGAATCTTCTTATTAGATTACAATCTCTTACAATATTATAAAACCTTACAGTCATGTTTATTCATTATCTATCTCTTTCTGCCTCCAGTTCAGTTCAGTTCAAGAAACCATGACAAATTGAATGTTCACGTATAGTGGGTTCTGATATCTCTCTAACACTGTTTTTCCGTTCGTCCATTAGGTTCCCTGGCTTTTTCCAGTTCCGCTCGTTGCCCAGGCTCTGTACTCACAATCAACATCTTCATACTATCAGTGGGCTGGCCCCACATTCTAATCATGGTTGCTCCCGCTGCAGTCAGAAGAAATGGCCACACGTGCTGTTACCGCTCACCATCGACACAAATAAGACATCCTGTGCCACATCTGTCACCTCCTCACCTGGTGAGGGCAGTGTCCTCAATGTAGGAAGGTAGGGGAATTGGTTTTGGAAATCACATACCAACACACCATCAAATGTCAACCTTTACATTAAAATACCATTATTTTTAATCAAGACTACAACTGAGATTAAAATCAATTATCCAATTCTAACAAATATTAATATGCTTCTTAATTAAAGCATAAAAGTTACAATTAAAGACTTACGAAGCTCTGACATTGGAGACTCCTTCCATAAATGTTAAAAGCATCAACATATAAAAAGCTATATTTAAATAACCTTGCATCTTTTGACTCAATTATAGCCACGGGTCCTGGTAGAGCTACATATATATAAAATGAATTAACACATTCTGACCAATCAGATTCAAAGATTCAACAGGCTTGTGATTTACAAATGGCAACATTCACAGTCAGCCACTATGAAAGGCAAACGTTCTCTATGCAACAACGAAACTCAACAACATTTCACATACAATATTGAAACAGCCTGAATCACATAAAGGTGCATCATGCCCATGGAATCGAATATATACTTATCAGCTCATCTACCAGATCATGACCTTTACACTTCTGACGCACGTTTGACAGGTTTCAGGTGGCTCATATCCTAGAGGGTGACCCAGTCTCCATGGCAACGACCCCACCAGAGTCCAGTGACACCGATTCAATAGAGTGTACTCACAGAGAGTCTGCTGAAGAATTATCCCTTCTGGGCATGTCCTCTTCTGCAAACTGCCCTTCCTCAAAGAGCAAACAATATGTGAGTGACTTCCACAATTTCTCACTTTTATATCATACTAGCATCTTTTTCTCTCTCTCTATCACTTTTTGTTTTTTGCATCTTATACTCTTATATAATAATAAAGTGGTCCAATCCAGTGCATACCCCAAAGGTCTTGTAGAGTCATGTCCCAAGGGACCAGAGCCTCCCCAGTAGAACCCAATCTCTAGGTGGCTATAATATTAATGGATTTAATGCTATGGCTGATCTGTGTATGAGATATGGTCAAGGCAAGATTTTCTCTCCTGGTATAACTTTCCAACCCAAACGCCACCATTAGTTTCTAGCTTTCTGACTTTCCCTTTGTCTCTGTTGTTTCTGGGAATAACCAATAGCACTGTCTCCATTTGAGACATCCTTATAAAGCTTACACAGGCTTTTTGTATGCCTTTACCCTGGTACCATCATTGATTTATTGACCGGTATATGGATCTATTATCGTGTCCAGGATGAACATTTTCATGAGACAGATGGAAGGAAGGTGGAAGGTGGATAGATGGATAGATGAATTGGCAGATTTATAGCTGGATATTTATCTTTGTTTCACTCACAGTCTCTCTCTCTCTCCCTTTCTCTCTTTCTCCCTCTTATGGTCTAATGGTCATATAATATATACTCTTTGGGGACAAAAGTATTTAGCCAAACCTGTTAATTATTGAATTCCGGTGTTTCAAGACTAGCCTCTTATCCCCAGTAAAGGGCAGACTTAATGCTTCAGCATTTGGACATTTGGACAATGCTATGCTTCCAACAGTTCCAGCATGACTGTGTCCAAAGAGCAAAGAGTATAAAGACCTGAGTTTGGTGTGACAGAGCCTTGACCTCAAATCCACCGAGCACCTTTGGGATTAACTGGAACGGAGATTGCGAGCCAGGCCTTCTTGTCTAACTCCAGTTCCTGACCTCATAAATGCTCTAAAAAATAAATGGGCAGGAATTCCCAGATAAACACTCCAAAATCTTGTGGACAGCCTTCCAAAAAGAGTGGAAGCTGTTATAGCTGCAAAAGGGGGACCAACTAAATATTCATGTATGTTTGGCCAAATACTTACATATACTTGTCCATATATTGTATCACTATATCATTTTAATTGTTGTTTATGTCAAACATAAATATTGAATACAGGGTTAATTATTTGAGGGGAAAATCTATTTAAACACATGGGCTATGTATACAGTTAGAGAGGAAAGAATGGCTGGCTTGTGTGACTTGCTTCTCTAATGTGTCGGCCTACTGCTCGTGCTAATTCAGGAAGTCAGAGCTGACCTCTAGTGTATAAAGGGAATAACTGCACACATTGACTTTTTCTCTACTCCAGGGGTGTTTAAGTCAAACCGGGACTCGTGAAATAATGAACGCATAATTTACGATTTATTTAAGGAAGACTTCAAGTACAGTACAGTGATGAAACCCTTAGCCAATAAAGAGTGGAATGCCTGATCCTTTAAAAAAAATCAACAGATAACTTGTCACCATCTCAAGCAAGAGGTGCATCCGTCTTTGAGAACTATACACATAATCATTCAGCAACACCATTTGCACATTCCCTGTTCCTGAGAGGACAGCATTTCAGACGTGAAGCAGGCAAACCGATCATGGCTTCAGCATACTGAGAAAGCTTTCTACCTTGATGGTATAAAGGAAGTTTTACTCTCACACATGTGTTCTGTTATTCTGTACAACCAAAAGTCACGGCTTGACTTGACCCCCCCCTTGGAAAAAATGAATAGTGAAGGGAATCATTTCCCTTCTTCCTTCAACATGTTTCCTTTAATTGATAGAATTTTTTCTCTTATTCAGTTACGGCTCAAATTCTAGTAATTAAGATGTCCTAGTCCATGCTTTTCCTTAATCGTTCCCTTAATGTTGTTTTTTTTCTTTCCCCTTTCACTAGAGTGAAAAGTGAAACGAATGAAAAAAAAACGAGTGAAAGAAAAAGTGAAGCATCCATCATTACTCTTTCATCAACTCACATCGAGCACAATCTCATCGGTGGACTCCTAAGGAAGTGTGGAGGCTGACGCAGGATGGGAACTGATTTTACCCCTATGGGGAGCAAGTCTTGAATTCTGAAAAAAAAAAAAACAGGAATTCATCTTAATAAGAGTTTAGGAAATTATTTTATACTGTTAAAAAAAGAAAAGAAAAAAAAAACTTCCCTCAGGTCTTGCAAGCTGAGAGTTAGAATTTGTAAATGAGAGAACTTTAAAGAGGAGAGACGAGACCCGGCATGGTACCCTGAAACAAAATGTGAAATATAACTAAATATTATGGTAATTGTAGTATAATTTTATTTTTTAACATTGATATCATTTTATCATTTTAACATTGATAGACCACAATAGACAGGTACATATACAGTCATGTGTAAAAGTTAGTGCCCCCCTTTTTTAATTTTTTTTTTTTGTATAAAAACACAATAAAATCAACTTATCATAGAGGGTCCTATTATTAGGGCAAATACAACCTCAGACAACATATAACTTTTTCATGCGGGTAATACTAAGAACCTCCTTACTGTTTCCACAGGATTTAAGAGGATAAGTTGCAGCCAGATGCTGCTAATCATCCAGCAGCCTTTGATTAATTGATCATTAGCAGGTATGCAGACCACTATAAAAGCACTTTGCAGGTCTGGGAGCATTCAGGTGCATGTTAACGCAAGGCCAAGAAGAAAAGACATAAGCAATGGTCTTAGACAAGCAATTGTTGTTGCACATCAATCTGGTATTGGTTATAAAACTTGTTTGAAATTCTTCTTGCAACTGGACAATGATCCACAGCATGGTATGGCCTAGTCAATGTCTAGACCTCAACAGAGCTGTGCATATGCAAATGTACAAAAACCGTAATAAACTAAACTAACGTTGTAAAGCATGGTAAAAAAAATATATGCTGTTGTTCATCTGAGGTTGTACTTGCCTAATACTAATACCTGCTATGATCAGATGATTTGTATTATGGCTTTACACAAAAAAAAGCATAGAATTAAAAGAGGGGACACTAACTTTTACACATGGCTGTATCTCAGACACAATTCTTTGCATGTCAGGAAACACTCGCATTTTTTATTTTCCAGCCTCCAAAGCAGGTACAGCCTTTTATACTGTTAAAGAACTTATTTGACTGCTGTAAATAACTCTTATTATATATATAGTGTAGCGTGTATGATGGTATTAATAGTTATTTTGTATAAGTACCATATATAGCTCCTAATTTTGATCAGTGGCATTTATTCTCATGAATAGATTATGCTCACCTCCTTTTATGTCTAAGTAATATAGTTTAAAGTTTCTGTTCATTGGAGTCCCCTCCTGCCTTTGAGGGTGGAATTGGGTCAAATTTTAAGTATTAACATCAGAAATGCTATGTGCATTATGCATGTAGCTGCATTTAGATGTGCTGCGGTTGAGTATTAGTGTCTGAGAATTTGCTTTTAAAACCTGATCCTTTCACTTATTGGTCAATATTTCATATTATTCTATAATATTTCAATATTTCACCATGTTTTTTTTCAAGGATTGACATTTGGAAGGTGAAGTAACCTAGTCTAAAAACACCAGTTTCACCGTGTCAAGTTATTATTCAACCATTTAAAAATGCACAATTGTAGGAAAAAATTTATTGCAGGATCTTTGCACAAAAAATATCTTTTTATAAACTTTTTTCAAAAAAAATCTCTTAGCCAGTATTTGGAATATTGTGAAAAAGCTAAAGGCAAATGATTACTGAAAAACTGTAATATGGAATAGAGAGAAATATATTTTAGTAGGTATTTTATGGAAATTATATATATGGAAACCACAGGATTATACACTTTGAATAACCAAGAAACCGTGAAACCATAACAATGATCTACAATGACTGCAGGAATGCGCCTACATCTTCCTGTGGTGTTTAGGGCACACACTGCAGTTTACAGTTTACAGCTGTTCATGTACATAAATCAGTTCATAAATTGAGCCATTAGCTGCATAAGGTGTGAAGGATCAGGGAAGAAGCTAATGCTTTAAGAATACTGTGTTCTGTTTCTTCCTTCAGTTGTAGCAACATATTCGGGTTTTAGCTTTTATTATATTTCATCTTCACTAGGAGGGCATGGGGAAAATTCATTTTTAATTATTCGTTCTTTAGAAAAAAGACTCAGCTTCCTTACACATCTAGCTTTGATAGCTTCCCGTAGGAAAAATATTACAGTTTACTATAGTATTTACTATAGTAATTTATTACACATTGTGGAAAAAAAGCTGTATTTCCTATAGTAATTAATTACATGATTTAATAATCTGTAGTTTTTGCTATAGTATTCGACTACATGCTGTAGTAAATTGTAGTATTTAATATAGTATTAACTGCATCTTGTAGTAAACTTTAGTATTTACTATAGTGTAGTTATTACATGCTGTAATTACTATAGTGATTTACACAATGCGCAATGTAATATTGACCATAGTAGTTAGCACATAGTTTAGTAACTACACACACAGTGGTAAACTTTACTGTAGACATTACTACATAGCATAGAAAACTGCAGTATTTACTATGGTAGTTTCTAAATGCCATAGTAATTTTTTTAATTTATAGTTATTAGTAAATACTGAAGTAAACTGTACTATTTATAACTAAGTATAACTAAGTATAACTGTACTGTAACATTTACTATAGTACAAATTTACTGTAATTTTATTTATAGTACAACTTTACTATTTACTGTGGTAATTCCTACACGCTGTAATATTTATTATAGCATGCTATTGTAATTTATTATAGTTTTCTATAGGAATTGTACTACAGTTCAAAAACTATAGTATTTACTATCATATTTTTTCTTATGGTTTGCCAATGCTAGGTATCTGCTTTCATACTAGTTGCACTTGATATCTTAATTTAACTCTAAAAAAAAATACTTTTTGTATTTTCTACTTGACAACAAACAACTGTAAATCCAAACAGTAAAATAAGTTTTATGTCTGTGGCACAGTTAGGGTACATTGTAAGCATATTAAACACCATGCCAGGGGAACTCTGGTGTAGCAAATACTTTACAATAACAAGTACGTGTTAAGAGCCTAGGGTTTAGCTTTTGTTTTTAATGACCCATCAAACCACTGTGGTATCTCATGGTGCATCATCAAAGCTACCTCCCTGTGTCACTTATATTTATCTACAAATTTCCTTTTTATTACATTTTTTTCTTAAAAAAAGATTTAGCAAGGGTTCTCTGCATGTGTGAGAGTTTACACTGAAACAATGGCCGCTCATGGTAAAAGAATCTTGTTTTAAATTAAAGATACTGGTGGTACGCACAAGCACACTCATGCACACACATCTGCGTTAGACAAAGCCATAAAACAGAGGATGAATATAAATGGACTTTTGTTCTGGTGTACAGCGGATATCCTCACTCCTCTTAGCTTTAACCTTTGCTGGAAATTACAATGTGAAAAGGTATGAAACGCAATGGTATTCAAACAATGAACAAATTTCACATTTTCATGTTAATGATTTCCTTGTTTTTGTTTGTTTGTTTGTTTGTTTGTTTGTTTGTTTGTTTTTTAACTCATGATGGCAGATAAAGCATAAGCAACACTGTCACTGCTGTCTATATGCACATTTTATAAAGAGTAGAATTTTATGCTTTACTTTGCATTTAACCCTGAGAAATAGCAGTATTTTATGATATTTTAAGGATCTAAGATCTGTTGGTTCTACCTTACTTGTAAGGGTGTTAATAACTATGGACATGTGATGAGAATGGAAAGAAAAGATTCTCATCATCATTCTTGCTTTTTTATTTTATTTTATTTTATTTTTTCATTATAACATTATATGCCTTTTCTTGATGTTTTTAATCTTTAAATAAAGAATACGAACTGAAGTAATGTATTGCTTTTTATATGAATTTCTAAGGTTTTTAAAGTAAAATTTTTTGACATATGAGTATACAGATTAAGATTTTGAGACATAAGAAATATAATATTTTGACAATAAATAAAAAGTATGAAAAAAAAAGTAAAATCTGGTTCAATTAGGCAGAAGCTTGTTGACATAAGCAAATGTATTTTTATATTTTCAAGAATTGAATAGTGAAAAAAATTGTTACAAAAAATTTTATATATTTACCCACATTCATTAAAAGGCATCAAAAGGCATTGCTGAAAGCTGCATTTCATTAGTTTGAAAAATACTTGTTACAACAAGAAGACTGTACATAATATGACATGTACAGTCATGAAAATGACAAGAAAGCTAGTAAGTTCAGGCAGTCAGTTCTTTCTTTGTCTGTCTGTTTGCATATAACATTTCAACTTAACATACTATGTTTAATAGTGTTTAATTTCCCAAATACCAAAGCTGTGAAACATCTACAAAGCACGTTAGGTCATGTTATTCCTAACATTAACAACTATAAACAATTATTTCCTCACCAGCATTTTTTTTTTCGTATTGGTCATTTTTTCCTCTCTGTGTCCTAAAAGATTTCTTATGTTTATTAAGGTTAAAAGAACAGTTTTATCTCTGAATATTACAAAGTCCTTAGCACTGGAGTCTCTATGCATAAATGCAAAATAAACATCTTCATGGAATATCTTAAACTAAAAAAAATAAAATGTATCTATTTGTATTGCATCCACCATGTACATCCCTATATACAGTACATTGCTACTCCTTTTTTAACGTCTGTCTTACAATGGTTAAAGATTTGCAACTATTAACTATAGCATTATATTGTATAATATTAACTATACGTCCTTTCCTGAAAATGAGTTCAACCCTGCAAAAGCTGTTAAAAGGTAATAATGGCCCAAACTGTACAGGTGATTTTACAAAGATATACCAAGTAATTCCTAAGCACTACATTTTGAAAAAATGGATGCGAATGTTTGCGGTTATTTAGAAAGCAAAATTTGCTCTCTGGCAGTCAAGGAGTCACAGCGTTCAGCCCTTAACACAGATCCAACACAGCTCCACCATTACAGTCAATTTTCCAATAATTCCCTTTGTTCCTTGTCTTGCGAACCTCTCCATCCTTCACATCCGCATTCCTTTTGTTTAATCTGATTGAGAGGTTGATACACCTTTATCCTCCTCAGCTCTTTGGCCTTTCTTCCACTTAGGTAGACTTTGTCGGAAACCCTGGCCAGCCATGAAGTAAAGGATGGGGTCAATGCAGCTGTTAATGCTTGCTATGGCCCTTGAGATCTTGTATGCTATTCTAGAGCCTGCCAAGAGTTTGCACTTTACTTCCAAGTAGCGGAAAAAATAGTTGACACTCCGTGTGAAGTGGAAGGGCACAAAGCAGACTATGAAGGCTAGCAGCACGATGACGATCATCTTTACAGACTTCTTCTTGGAGTGCAGAGACAACGTACCTCCTACTGTGCTGGGTTGTATGAGTTGATGCACCATAAGGCTGTTGCATATGATCACTATAATAAATGGTATTAGAAAGAAAAGAACTGTAATAACAGAGCTGTAGGGCAGGAAGTATTCAAAGAGGTCATCCGTTGTGGTGTCTGTGCAAATAGTTGTTTGATTCTTGCTTCGGGAAAAGTAGAGCACTGGCGCTTGGAAAATGAGGACAACTACCCAGATCACGACCGAGACGTAACGGGCACGGCGGGCATTAACCCATCTCATCGATTGCACTGGGTGGCAAACAACTATGTAGCGATGGACGTTGATGCAAGTGAGGAAGAGGATGCTACCATAGAGATTGGCATAGAAGAGAAAACGGATAATTTTACAGAAAGCTTCAGTAAATGGCCAGTTTTTCTTGTACGCGTGATAATAGATCAGAAAGGGCAGTGTAAGGATATAGAGTGTGTCACACACAGTCAGATTGATCATGTAGACAGTGTTGGGGCTCCAGCGTTTGAGCCGGCAACAGATAGAATACATGGCGGTGAGGTTGAGCAGGAGGCCAAACACCAGCACAATGCTGTAGACAACTGGGAGCAGGATGTTATTTAAATCCTCGCTAAAATTGCATCTGTGACGACCACTGCTGTTGTTGTTAGCGGACGCATTTTCAGCAGCCATCTTGCTTCAAGAAAGTCTGATAAAAGTAAAGAAAAAATAGGCACATTATACACTGTGTACTGTACATCAATCTGATTATGATAGCAAAGGGAAATCTACAAAACAGGAGCATTTTTCTTTGTTTAGTAGCAGCGTCTCAGACATACAGTATAAGCGCCATAGGGGAATTTTAAATGCACTAAAAGAAACATGTAATGATGTTGACATCCACCTTACTGAAACTTGTCCAGCTAAAGCTCAGTTTGTTAGAAAAGATCATTTTGTATTGGTTGTATACATTTTGTAATTTGTAAAGTAACTTAAGAAATTTGAGTGACTTCTTCACTACAAATAGTGTTAATATTTACTTAGCTCACTGTGTTCTGTACTCATTCCCCCAATGGAAACTAATAAGAAAACGAAACTAAATCCGCCATGCGATTTTATAACAATTACCTTAGTTGTGATTTTTACTACAGTTTCAGAACCAGGATTTTACTAGCTGAACTTGTTTATGTTGATTTATCGTGGAATCCATGACGCCCTGGCTACATGTTTCATCTGGTCTTGAATCAGATGTATTATCGGCTTTGTGTCTCCATTCAAAATGAGGCAACGGTCCCTGGTTCACATTTACTGTAACCCACAACTTTTTTTTTTTTTTTTTTTTTTGTAAACTTAACTAGAAACAGAAAAATCACTTTGGAATCCCAGGAAATATGTTTTTTTGTTTTGTTTTGTTTTTCTTTAATGAAATCAATGTTCTACAGGATTTGTGGCAACTGATCGCAGAGTGTGTTCACGCTAGCCTGCTGGGGTGCTTCTGCATTGCATGTAGTCAAATAAAGAACAAAATTTAACTCCAAAGCAATGACATCAGCAATATATCAATAAACACTAAGCAATATTCGACTCATATACACATGCGCACACAAAAGCTTTTCTTTATCTTCATCTACAGCAGGAATCCAGGTGTCTCCCACAAAGGTAAAAAAAAAAAAAAAAAAAGTGGAAAGATTAGGTTTATCAGATTCCGCCCACTATTGTATGACTAGTCCAATGTATTCTACATACTGTACATCATAGCTTACAGACAGAAAGTACAAATATCAGACATGAAGGGGACTTACATGAATGAATCCACAGGTCAGAATCTCTATATTGCGCTGTCCTTCCTCTGTGTCTACTCACTCGATCTCTTTCTCTCGCTCTCTGTGCTGCATACTTTTATCACTCTGCGATGCCTCAGACTGTCCTTTTTTCACCCGTGTAGGCGTTACTTCTCAATGGGCAAGCTGCCTCTTGTTCTTGGCTAACACAAACACACAGGGTTTCGTTTTACATTGCCTTCAGAAATGTTAACCAGAGTAAAAGCATATAATCTAGTATCACGATCTTGATTAGGTTTCTTGATACAGACAAGCACTTAAAGGTAATAAGCCTGTCTAGCATATTGTCTTTTTTTAATTGTTCAGCACGTATGGCAACTCCATTTTTTCCCTGCAAAGTCAAAATATATCATATGTTTTATGGCCCCGTATTTGCATTTATTTTCTGACCTTGTTCTTCAACGCGAATATTTAGTTAGCCTAATAGGTAGATACTTCACTATTGAGCTACAAACCCCTAACACTTTACACTACAGGGATGAGGAATAAACCTTTTGCCAGGTATTTAGTAGTAAGTTAACTACTCAATCAAAACAGAGCAAATGCTCCATCAGCAGCAGTGCCTAATTTATCATGGGAGCTTTCTTAAATGCTTCATTTACATAACAATAATATGTCAACTGTATGAAGCAAACCCTGTAGAGACAACAGCATTTCACAGCTTACCATCCACCATTTTGAAAAGCATTTTGCTCTGGTAGCCAGATAAAGTTACATTTCTTTATACAGCTTTGATAAACAAAGTTAGAATAATAGTCCAAAAATGCATTCCTCAGATATTATTACAGAAACTCAAGTCAGAGTGTTCTGTACTCCACCCAGCACAGAAAACGCAGCATCAAAGAGGTAAGAACCCACGTCTGTGTTTTGCAACACGTTCTGTATTTAAAACAAGCACCTTAAATGCATTTTTTTTTTTTTTACCTACAACAGTAAAAACAAGATTTTACTAAAAAAAAAAAAAATCTGTGCATTACTACCTGACTACATGATTATTCCTGGACTTGAGTCAGATGGACGAGTATCTTCATGTCTCAGTCCAAGATGACGTAATGGTTCCTGGTACACATTTACTGTAAGTCCAACCCACAACCATACAACAAAAATCTTTCCATTTCATGTTTTTTTTTTTTTACATTTTTCTTAAAGGTTTTGCTTGTTGTCCATTAAGTAATTGAAAAAATCTCATAGAACTTTTTTGACTTCCGATGCCAGAGTGTGTGTTCACACAAGGCCGCTGGGTTGACACTGCTTCGCCATTCAAATGGAACTGAATTATCTTTTTCAGTTTGGTGTTTTGTTGAGAATACGTGTATACCTACCAAGACCTGCGTAACAGGTAATAATGAAAAAGCCCATAATACATAACAATCTTTACATTTAGAAAATGGAAACAGCTTGTGCATCTCAACAGACTCATGACTTCTTTATGGAATTTTTTATGAAAAGGTGAGTTCTTCGTCATGTTTTATAAATGATTTTCTGCCAGCATAGCACATCAAAAGTTTTTCAAACGCACATACAAATTATGAATTCTTTAGATAAGGGCTGTTCAAGTCAAACTGGGACTTTTGATGTGGCAATAACTCCCAGTTGAGTTCCTGTAATGTGCGTGTGGTGTTGGTGAATGATTATTTGTGCAGTTTCCACAGACAGAACCATCCGTCATAGTTATCCATCTTTTTTTTTTTTTTTTTTTTTATGAGAAATGAGAAATTTTATAACATTCATGGTTTGACTTGAACTCATTAAAAAAGAGGTAAGGAAGAGGCAAAGGTTAACGATTACTTTAATCGGGGGGTAAATATTTAGTGCAGTGAAATGACATGAGTCTGTTATTATACTGGAATTACTCTGAATATTTATTCTTCTTTGCTTTTGGAAGGAGCCACTGAGTACTATAAGGACCTTTAATAGACTGCAAGTGAAGAAGAAGGTGGTGTCATAACAGTAGGAAAATGAAAACTAGAATATTGAATTGGTTGGAGGTGTATTGGTCATAGTCTTTTGGGAGTCTAAATATAGCAATATGGGGGAATTTTATGTTAATTGAGAGTATTTTTGACATTATGTGTAAATATTTCCAGCAGGACAAGAAAAAAAAAAACATATGGGTTAGACTGTAAGCAGGAACATAGCATTTATTACACTTTTCTGTAAAATTCAGGTACGTTTTGGACAAACACGCTTTGTAGCAATGTATCCTTTATAACACCGTAAACTGTATAAGAGTGAGACAAGGACATGAATTTTATTATGTGCAGCATCCCACCAGTGACCCATTAAATTCAATCACAATATACACTCCCAGTCTGCTTTTAGGTCTGATCGGTGATAAGATGTCATAAGAAAGAAGTTAATTATACTCCTTTGAGATGTAATGATTTTTGCAGAGAGTCCTACCTGAAAATCCCTCTCACAGCTGACTTTGAGCTAAGGAAGGAAAGGCTGGAAACAAAAAATTCGATACAAAATGTATTACAAGAGATAAGAAAGGAGATGAAATTAATTTGATAATTCTGCAGAATTATGATAAAATAACATCCGTATAATGATATTGACCTCTGATCAACATTCATGGGCACATTCACACGCTACAGATTATTTATGATATTTATGGACTGTTGGAGGAAACCAGAGTACCCGAAGGAAACCCACCAAGAATGTGGAGAACATGGACACAGACCCGAGGCAGGAATCGAACCCGGACCCTGGAGGTGCAACGCGACAGTGCTGCAAAAAGGGATCTATAGAGTCATTTAACAAGAATACTGAAGTAAACAATAAGTTTTAAAAATTTGAAAGTAAAATTTACATTATAGTTAGTTGTAAAGCAAGAAAAGTAGATTTAAATATATAAAAAACAAGAAAACCCACTAAAGACAATGACACAAGTAGCTGTGTCTTTGACTTACACTGATATTCTGTAGGTCTATCAAGTTAAACCAATAATTTTTTTTTTTAAATATGTGCAGTCCAGTATTACAGTTGCATTTTTAAACAAAGTCTGTGACCTGAATTACATTTCTAAAGTAAGATTTTTTTCCCCTTGGTGTCATTCCATGCCATAGAAAACATAGGATTTCTTGATCAATGTCTTAAATAATAAAAATAATAATAATAATAAAAATAATAATAAAAAAAAAACATTATGTTAGTAAAATGTGAAATATAAAATAGAAACCTTTCCAAATCATTCATTTTAATGACAATAATCTTTTCAATCTATGACAGTGGTAAACTTCTCCTTTGTACAAGATCTGATTTAACTTTAGACGTTAAAAACATTAAACTGGCCAAAAAGCAAAGAGGTTCATGAACTGATTACATTGACCCTGATTTGTTTAAAGCTAAAAATGGGTTTGGATAAGAGTACATTTTCGGACTGTTTAAGTTTTCGTGCTTAAGCATTTATAGGAAAGGATTCGCTATTGGAAATGTTTACTTTATACCCAGAAATCAAGCCAAACTTTGACAAAAGATATAAAACTGCAGGTACAGAGAAACATACAAGAATAAGTCATAAATAAGTTTATTATTTTGTAATAAACATACAAAAATAAGATCTCAAGTAAACTGACAGACGCCATTGCCAATGCAAACAATAGTGGGGATAGGAGTGCAGTGTGGATACCATTGTTAGAAATATTAGTCTGCATCTGTACAAAACAAATAAATAAGCATCCCAGATTTCATTAAGAGTGTAAACAGGTAATTCCATTCGACTCTGGCAAGTGCATTTTTGGGATCAACCACGGTCACTACTTCAGGGGTAGGTGTATTAGTTGTGGAGTAAATCATTTTTAAGATTGTGTGTGCAATAAACAGCTGGGATCACTTAATAAAAACAAGTTTGTTTGGATGAGTCAATAGTTGTGAGAATCATTTCCAAACAGAGAGCCAAGGCTTTGGAAAGAGCCTTAGAATCTGTATTTATTAGCGAAAGAGGTCTGTAGGAGATATGGAGATTTGGATTCTTGTCTTTTTGGAAGGAGATAAACAGAGGCTTGTCTTAAGGAAGGCTGGAAAATCCCATGTTGCAAAGATGCCGGATATAAGGAACGCATTAGTGGCCCAATTTATACTGAAAGGTTTCTTTTTTTTTTTTTTTTTTTTTTGTAATCTACTAAAAAAGTTCTTTGGGTCTAAGAGCTTTTCTATTCTTTCTATTCTTTTTTTTTTATGAAAAGGTTACTTTCCTTTATAGTAAGTGGGGTGTCATGTTCTTCTGCAACATCACAGTCTATCTCAGGAAGTCTATCTTTGAAAGCACCCATTTCAGTACTGTCAGGTAGGGGTTCTCATTTATAGAAAGTTGAATAAAAGACATTTTAAAACAGCAACAGGCTCTGCCAGCCTTTCTCTCATGGATAACATGCAAATCTGCCTGCTGATGTAATTATTTAGCCTGAAGCTGTCTTGCCTTATCTCAATGATCATGATATATGGTTTGTAATCGTAGAATTGTAGGAGAAGGCGTCCTGTGTTTATAATAAGGTATAAACACGGTCAGCGGTTCAACTCGGCAAGAAAAACTGATTATTTCATAGAGAGCTTTTACACTTTTGCTTTATGGATTTTATTCATGTGTGCAAGTACAAGATATCCCCCCCCTTCCCCCACCCCCAATTTTGATGCACATCCTCAATTTTTATTTTAATTTTTTTAAGTTTTGCTTAGTACACAGACGTGAAGGAAATCGATGAAACTGACTATCAGTAATGTGAACTCCACCTCGACACAACCGTGGGTGAGTCAGAAGCGTGTCAGTCCAAATCATATCTCTGATATCTCCCGGAGCTGGCGCTGGAATGTACATATCTTGACCTCTGAGCCCCGACCCATCTTAGAACATCAACACAGTCCACATGGTAGTGTGAATGAGCAATTACAGCTGGCACTCACTTGATTTTATCTTTGGCTGGAGAGCGCAGGAGTCAAAAAGGGGTCATTTTTCATGTCTAAAAGCTTCCTGGAGCAGAGAAAAGATGACTACTATAGTGTAAGGATCTCATGAACCCTCAAGGGCTTCTACTATTCTTATATTGCCACATCGCATAAAAATCTTTCGATTTCTTTTACATCTTTAGTAGGCCATCTGATAGTTGTCCCACTTTAGCCTGAAGCATAGTGATGTCATCACTTCAAGTGGAGACCGAGGTCTCCATTTCACATATTTATGCAATGGTGCTCTTTAGTCAAAATTTCACAGATTAAAGTTCTTTAGAAGAAGAATTACATAAATTTCAGTGAGCAACATTTTGCACATAATAATAACAGACTGGCATGATGGAATAGCATTGTCACAACATTAGGTTCCTGGATTCAATCCTGAGCTCAGGTGACTGTCTTTGTGAGGGTTATGTGCATGTGGGTTTCTCTGGTTTTCTCAAACCCAAAGAATATACCAGTGGCAGGATTGGGTAAGATAAATTGCACCTAGTTGGAAATGTATGTGTGTATGGTATAATGTGATGAACACTTCATAGCTGATGGTTCCACTACAGGATCTAGATCCATTGCTAATAGGTATAGTAGGTGGTTGCATTGTCACCTCTGAGTTGCATTGTCACATTTGGGTTAGAATCTTGTCTCCAGGCTTGGTGGCTTTTCTCCCACAGTGCAAAGACATGCAGTGTAGATAGACTAACTGGGGTTTCCAAAATTGCCCATATTCCAATGGAAATATTCACATTCCATATTCCATCTGGGGTGTACCCTGTCATTGCGCCCTAAGTTCTCTGCTCCAGGCCACTGCAACCCTACATAATGGGGTAAGAAGGATAAAGTTTTTTTTTTTTCATCAAAAATGAGAGATTTTGGGGTTCACTCTGTAACTCAGGAGATAATGGGAAAACATTTAATTTTATCTCCTGCACTGTATTTGTTGAATCATATTCCTGAAGATCTTGTTGACTCAGACTCCAAGCCTTTGCTTATAATCCTTTCATTTTTGGCAAAAAAAAAAAAAAAAAAAAAGCATTTTGTTGAAGTGGTCCACACCCCAGGTTCCAACTGTTACTGTACTATGTGGATATCTCAGCTGTCATCTTTTCTTCCCTTGGAGAAACTAACTTATGATCGGACAAATTTTGAAACCTCTCGATTGTTTTTTGCAAAACCTCTGAATGTCTATTTTAATAGAGGTTTTTTACTTTCCTGTCGTGTTTTGGTTAACTTCAGATTTATTTCTTCATGTACATTGTATATAGTTATATATTTTCAGCGCTGTGGGTGGGTTGGTTTGTTTGTTTGTTTGTCTGTTTGATTGTGTTTGTACTATTTGAAAATCCTCAGTAATAATAAAAAATATATATATTATAATAAAAAATGAGAGATTTTAATGATGTAGCAAAATGCCTGAGGTTATTTATAGCTCTGAATGTAAATGGAGGTTAACTTTGGCCAAGGAAGTACAATAATGGTATATTTTACATTAAGGATGTAAATACTAAAACTGATGAATGAAGAAATGTTTTTAAAGTTTTTTTTTCCCATGGGTTTGTAGTAAAAGCATAGCTTAAGGAACAGTAATTATTTATTATATGAGAGATGCAGTATGAGCAGAACGATGTGAAGGAAAAGATAAGTAAATAGTAACGAAAGATCGAATTGGCAGGCAGAGATGTTATATTTTATGATTACGCCAGGAATTTGTGCTGAACCAATAAAACAGAATGTGAAAGCTGGGGAAGATAAAAAATGATGTTCATAGATTTTATTTATTCTGTCATGGAAAAACTGGATAAAACCATTGCAGAAATAAGTAGAGACATTATGAACAGTATCTGCACAATGTAGCAAAAAAAAAAAATGGAATAAGAAATTTCATATCTTTTATGTATTTACATTTAATGGTACACAAAAATGTAACATTCCAAAACAGACAAGAATTCTGATGCAGCTACGCAGTCCTGCCTCTCCTTTAGTTCTCTGAGATTGTACAAACAACTAACAATATATCTGCACTGAAGATTGGAGAAAAAGAAGCCAGGCATAATTAAGAAAGATCATATAGTACTGTGCAAATAACTTGAGCCAACCCACATATTTTAATTCCAAAGAGTCAAACTGTTTTATATACAGTACTTTATGTAATCTTGTAAAATAGTTCTCTGGGATTTCAGAAGGACTTTTTCCTCTCTCATTTTTAGCAAGTCTTTCGCTCTTACTTTCAGTCCAGTCCCTGTACCTGACCAGTTCCAGAGGAATGTTTTGGTCTGTTAAGTACTTAAGTGACATATGAATTATTCGAGCATAAAAACATCAAACTTAAGGCATGAACTAGTGAGAAACAGGTGTAGACGATGACAGATGATCAGGCCGTTGATTTGTGTGCTGGCAATCTTGAATCCTGAGTGGTTGGAACAGACGAGAGGGGAAATGAGGTTGCTGTTGAGGTTGTTATATAAACAGCCATTTTTTATTTTATATTTAGGCATATTACAGCATATTACAACATTTGTTTGCATTTCTTGAATTTATTTTTACACTATTTAGTTTGATTTAATTTAACATTAAGAGATGAGAGTGGGTCAAGACTTGCCACAAAATGCAACAAACCAGCAAATCATTTAATTTTGTATTTTTTTTGTCCAATTCCTCCCCGTCACTAGGGGGCGCCACACTAAGGCTACTACTACCACTCAGCCAGGAGGGCCGAAGACTATCACGTGTTTCCTCCAAACCACGTGACGCCAGCCGACCGCATCTTTTCGAACTACTCGCTCACGCACCGTTGGGGGCGGCGTAACACACTCGGAGGACAGCGCTATCCGCTCCTTCTGTTGCGCGAACTCACAGACACCCCTGACTGGCTGTAGAGCCGTGATTAATGTGGGAGCACTAAGTACCTCTCATCCCTCCCCTCTGAGAGAGCTCGGCCAATCAGCTTTCTCTAGACCTCCGGCTGCGAGAGGTTACAGCATCACCCGGGATTCGAACTGGCGATTTCCGGATGACAGGGCGAGCGCTTTACCACTGCGCCACTCGGAGGCCACGAATCATTTTAAAAGTAATTTCAAGTACAGATCAGTTTACTTCGACAGCATGTAGCTAATGTTATTTAAGTAGGCTGAATTCATTGCAATGTCAGTATCTAGTTAAAACTGTCAACTGGCTGTGAAACTGACATTATTGTGAAATACAACTGAACATATTTTTTGTTAGAATTTGATCATTGGATATTTTGCAATATACTTCCTGACACCTCACTATCATAATGAAGTCATTTTATAAACAGTAAGTGCTGTCATGCTGCTGTATAACCTTGGGCTATCTTCCTAGGAATCTACCTTCCTGTAATTTTTGACATAATGTAAACGAAACTATTTGTCACATGGAGCAATGTCAATATTTCAATATTAAGATATATTTTACAAAAGAAAGGCATAATTTAATTTACAATTAATTTAGCAGTTTAAGACTGTAGCTTAAGTAGTCCCAAACTCTGGGTACTAGGACACTTACACAATTGGCTCTACACAAATTAAAACTAACTTGTTCCATGATATTGTCCTTGTTCTTTATAATTGGGCCAATGATTGAACAATTCTTGTTAAAAGAGCAATGTCTGCCATCTTTTCTCTGGCCATTTTCTCAATTATTTTCACATTTAGAATGTTCGTATGTAGGGGACTTACTGTATATTATTCTCACAAGTGGTGGAATGTTAAAGACTTGAACAATTGTCACCCACAATTTGGGTTTACGTTTGGTGTCCCACAGGGTTCTATATTAAGGCCAGCTGCATGTCATTGTTTTACAGTATACTGTATAAGATAACTATTAGTACTTTCTGGTGTCTGAATTCTGGATAAAAATATTTAAACTTTTGATTAGATCATTAACTTGTTTCACTGTATTTTTAAAGAGGTATAGCTAGACTAAATGGAATAACTATATGTGTCTGTAAGATTTATTAATCCTTTGCGATATTAATTACATCTTGGAGTTCAGAAGCATCCATTTAGTTCAGAAGTCCTGAAAACACTTCTATGCCTTTTATAACATTATTTAGTCATTCCACTTGCTCGTTCAGCTCCATATGTCAAGGTCTTTGTTCATAAAGGTGTTGAAAGACACTTGCTCTCCTCGGATCTCTGAGATTGCTTGAGTTTCTTGGTTAGTTTGCGTCTGAAACCCTGGCCTACCAGGAAGTACAGGATGGGGTCGAAACAGCTGTTTGCACTGGCTAGTGGCCTTGTGACTTTGTAAGCTACGTTACAACCTTCCAACAGTGTACAGTTTACTTTTACGTATCGAAAAATGTAATACAGACTCCGGGTGAGATGGAAGGGCAGAAAGCAGAGTATGAAGACCAGCAGGACGATGACGATCATCTTCACTGACTTTTGCTTGGAGCGGTGAGACGTGGCACCTCCTATGGTTGAGGGCTGTATAAGTTTTCGCACCATGAGGCCATTGCAGACTAACACTAATGCAAAGGGTATTACAAAAAAAAATAACGAAATGACCGAGCTATAGACTACAAAGTAATTAAAGAGCTCCTGGGATGTGGTGTCATGGCAGACTTTATCGGTCGTCCGGGAGAAGTAGAGCACCGGTGCCTGGAAGATGAGAACGATTACCCAAACGATGACCGAGACAAAACGGGCACGGTGAGCGTTCACCCACTGCATTGATCGCACTGGATGGCAAATGCCAAGGAAGCGATGGATGCTGATGCAGCTGAGGAAAAGGATACTACCATAGAGATTGGTATAGAAAAGAAAGCGTATAAGTTTGCAAAAGACTTCACTGAAAGGCCAGTCATTCTTGTCAGCGTAGTAGTAGATCAGAAAGGGTAGTGTTAGGATGTAGAGTGTGTCACATACAGTCAGGTTGATCATGTAGATGGTGTTGGGGCTCCAGTGTTTGATACGGAACAGCATGGAATACAACGCAATGACGTTGAGCACCAAGCCAATGAGAAACACTATTCCATAACTGACCGGAAGTAAGATGTACTTGAAGTCCTCATTAAACTTGCAGTCATATCGAGAACTACTGTTGATGAAACTGGAATCATTTAGGGCAGCCATCTTGCTTCATGGAAGTCTGAAAAAAAAAATCAATATAAATTAAATACCTAAATATAGGATTTCATCTTTAACGAGCTTTGCATTTGAAATAATTTTTATTCACTTTGGAATCAAATCATGTCATAACAGAGAAAACAATGCAATTAAAAATGAAACAATACATTTAATCACATAAAATAAACTTATTATTAAATGTAACAATCATTCTTTGGGATATGTTATCCAACTCTTGCATGGCTGAGCCTCTGGCGGCTGATTTGCATTCACCCGTAAACAGTTTGTTTAATTGTGAACAAGTTCCTTTATGGAGCCGGAATTCAGTGTGATTTACGTGTTGCATGTCTAAAACACTTCATTTCCAGATTAAACAAATGTCATGAAATTACAATGAACAAATGAGACAGAAAAATAGACTACAAAATAAAGACTGGAATAGATTGGCATTTAGCAATTCATGTTGATACTTACAAGTCATGTGCATATAGACATCCAAACACTAAACACCTTCACACTTTGCAAAAAAATGAAACATATCATTCTTTAACCTATTTAATTTGGTTTACGATATCCCGTACTAGGAAATGTGAACAGTATTGTTTCAAGGACAATAGATCGGTGTTTAGTTTGGGAGGAGGCTTCCTAAGTAAACAATTATTTTGTGGTTGTAGTTCATCTGTTGCAATTGAACAGCATTAATAATAACATGCCTTCTATCTTAAATATACAGGAAAATATGGTTGTATATACTGTAGTTGTAAGAACTGCATGTTTGTTTGAGAATGCACCAGAATGTAAAGCCTGTCATGGTTTTTATGATGTCATGTCATTGATTGAATTTCTGTGTGTGTGTGTGTGTGTGTGTGTGTGTGTGTGTGTGTGTGTGTGTGTGTGTGTGTGTGTGTGTGTGTGTGTGTGTTTATTTCGGTTGTGGGATGAGTGTCGTTTGTCTTGTTTTCTCTTTCAGGCCCGGCCCATTGCAACGTTTCGCATTACTGCTTTCAGCTTGCCATGGAAGATCCACACTCCTTGCTTCTGCCTCATGCTTTGGGATCAGTTAGTTAAAGTTTCTAGAATTATAGTATATTTAAACCTCATCAGTCTACTTCCCTGCGCAGATCATGGCCGATGCTTTGTCCCATGTAAATTCTGCAACATGTGCTGATTTTTTCTGTGTATCACCATCGGTTTGGGGAATGATGTCAGAAAACCGATGTCTGTCGGAAAACAGTGTCTATGGGAACTGTACATACTGTATAATCATTCATGAATTCCACTTGTACGTTACAGGAACTCGGCTGGAAATTCGTTGCCACATCTCCAGTACAGTTGTGACCTCGCTCCAAGCCATTTCCACATGTTTTGGCCATTAAGGGAGTTCCTGGGAGGCTAGCATTTCGGATGAGAAGCAGGATGGCCCTGGAATATTGAGAAAACATTCTACCTTGATGGTATCCAAGCACTAGAATGTAGCACTAATGTAGCAGGATATTATAAAGAGAAATAAAGGTCGTTTTTACTCTTTTAACTGTGTTCTGTTATTCTGCACCATCAAAAGTCCCAGTTTGACTTGAAGGCTGTTCATACAGTGTAAACCGTGGAAGTAGGAAGTCGGTGCCGATTACGTTTAATTTGTTTTCTCCTGGCTTCTGGGTTAGCTAGGGTAAAAGAAAGAAAGCCGACTCAGTTTTTTTCCGTGTTAGGCAGTTAGTTCACTTTGTGTATGGGGGATTTTGTTTACTGTTCTGGTCTGGTCAGTTTCTCAAGCTTTAACCACTTTGAAAAAAGAAATGTGTATGAATTAAATACACAGCAAACACAATCATGTTCTTGCCACACATTTATTTTTTTGTATTTGACTTTAATAGGTTCGTAACAATGATCCAAATGGCACAGATAAAGGTAAACACACAATGACACTTTCCAAAATATAATAATAATAATACCTATAATAATAATAATAATAATAATAATAATAATAATAATAATAATAATAATAACAACATAGGAAACTTTATACATTATTATAAAATGCTTAATGCATTAAATGTCCATTTGGTGTTGAATGAAATAGATTATGTTGAATTATGTCAACATATGACAGCTCTAGCCCTGTTGACGCATTTCCATTTTCTCTCTTTCTTGTGCTCTCTAATCTTTTTATATCTAATGTAAAAATGTATACATAACACCTAACAGAATTTACCTGGAAAGGAAAGCAAAGCCTCGTAAATTACTCTACTAACAAACTGTCATATTTCTTTCTTTTTCTGCAAGAATCTATCAAAGAGAATAAAGTTGTAGTACTTTTAAAAGACGTGTATCAGAAAGGCTACTTACAGGTGTAATTAATAATCCAGAAGATTGATCCTCTTGTGTTCTCCTTTCGTTCTCGCTGTTCCTAAGGGCGAACCTCTTGTACTTTTACAACTGTGAATGCGTTTCTGCTTAATGGACAAGTCACAGCTCGCTGTCTGCTGCCTACACCTCTCTGCTTCTGTCTCCTTCTCTCTCACGCTAAAGCCTCACTTTCTCTTTTAAGGTTGTTTTGAAACAGCTGCAAAATGAATGGTATGACAAATTCTTATGAAGGCAATACGGGTATAGTATTAAAGTTACTTATGACCTTTCAACCAGCTCTCTCTCTCTCTCTCTCACACACACACACACACACACACACACACACACACACACACACACACACACACAGACACACACAGAGACACACCCACACATGCCCCCCCCCCCTCCCACGACATCAATTTGAAGGCACTGTGACCTTTTCCTTTGGAAATTTACAGACAATACTAATTCTACAATATTTCTTTGTAAAGGTATTGGTTTATGTCCTTGTCAGGTCTTGAATCCTTGGCTGTCTTGCATACATTAAATGGTTAGAACCGTTAGAAGAAAAACCTGTTTGCTTTATAAATGGTTCCAAATAATAATAATAATAATAATAATAATAATAATAATAATTATTATTATTATTATATATTATTATTATTATTATTATTATTATTATTATTATTACTGTCATTTTACATTCTGAAGAGCGACAGCAATTAATAAGCTGCCCATGTACTAGATTGAGAGTTAATTTTAAGCTTACAGATGTATTATATTGGTTATAACCTTTTGTACTAAAGACCTGAATAACATCATACATTTTAAGGTATTACAATTGATTACTAGACATTGTTATTGAAGGTATGCTCTATTTCCCAAAACTAAAAAAAAAAAAAAAAATGCATAACCACACTACCAGCTTTATTTAAAACCCAACTCCCCACTTGAAACCATGTAATCAAATCTATCTATGCCAATTGTGCATTTAACTTCATGCAAAAGACATCAAATACATACTCAATTTAACACTGCTGTAAAAACCTATGTAGTGAAAATGTAGTGAATATCATCACTTACATCAATCACCCATGACATTAAAACCATTAACTTTAAAACAACCTAGGTTTGGGTTTTCCTTGTGCCACCAGGGTGGCTCCAGCCCCTCTGGACATGGGTCCGCCTAGCCCCGGATTTGTGTGCTTTGGTGTCTGGCACCAGGAGATTAGCAGAGGATCCTTTGGGCATTTTGGTTTGCGGGGTGGGGCCAGATTGGATTTGTTTATCTAATACTTCCCATGGGTGTTCAATTAGACTGGGATCTAGAGCATTAGGCTTTGGGCTCTATGTCTGCTGGACCCCATGTTTGCTAAGTTATAGTTGGTTTGGTAAGCTATATATGGTTGTTCTGGTATCGTTGTGTCATAGCCAGAATTTACCTTTTCAACCAATTTGTGCTGCTTTAGATTTTCTGTGCAATCAGACTAGAAGGGCTGGCCTTTGATCCATGTGGGCATGGGTGAGCCTTGCCCATGATCCTGTTCCCAGGTTACTGGTAAATTACACGGTGATCAGACCTTTAACCTTTAATTTTTTTTTTCACAAGGCATTGTTCTAAAATAACCGAATAAGTAAATCTATTGTAAACAACAAACAAACAATCAAACAAAAAACTATTTATGTTGATTTATCACAGTAAATTAATTTCCATAAATACATCTCGGAAAAATAAAACAATAAAAAAGGTTTATATGTGAAAAAAGAAATCATATTTACTCAACAACTCTCGTCACTGCCGACCAAGATTCACTTTTGCCAGACAGCAGGGGGGAAAACACTTGCATGCCATAGTCTCTAGACTATTATTATATATGTGTATATACTGCTGTAATACATAATTAACGGTGGCATGGTGCTTTAATGGTTAGCACTGTCGCCTTGCACCTCCATGTTCCGAGTTTGAGTGCCGCCTCTGGGTGGTGTGTATGGGGTTTGCATGTTCTCCACGGTCCCTAGTTGGACTATAGAGGTTCCTAGTTGAATGGATGGAATACATAATTATACTTAAGTGCCTCATGCAATGTCTTTGACTCTATAGGAGTTCCTTTGCTACAGAACAGGCTTGTTTGTTTCATCTTAATCTGTCCCACTGAGGAATGCGGTCAACAATGCAAGTGAACAATAGTGTTAGCTATGATCATATTTCATGATTTCCATCTCCTGCTATTCTGAAAATATCCGTCTGCTGCCTCCATTAGGTGGCCGTCTGTCATTTGTGCAAAAATAGAAGCATCACTGATGGGAATACAGTAAACCATCTGTGTTTTAAAAAAAGGGAGCATAGTGTTGTGTAATAATTGTGTTTGATATGGTACAGTAATACAAAGAATTTCAGTCAGCGTACAGTACAATAGAGGAAACAGTTACAGTACAATAGATGTACATGAAGTTGGCTTAGATTTGGTTGCACTCTCTGAGCTTTCCTCATCGATATCTCATAGACAAAGACACGGTTAATTAGAGTTGCCTGAAGCTCATCAGAAACTGTTTGTCTCCTTGCCCTTTTCTTTCCTCTTACATCTTTTCTCCTGTGCCTGCTTCCTCTCCTTTCAGGTCTATGTGAATCGATTGTTTTCAAGTGCACTGAGCCATGAATCTTTTATCCATCATGGGGTTCTGATTGGTGTTTTGATGTTTTCTTTTTCTCCCTGTCCTTTCTTCACTTCTCTATCTCTTTATTGAAGCAATGTGGCCTCCTTTCCTGGGTTTGAATCACAACCAGCCATGTAACGCTGCAACAAACAATGCCACTAATTGCATACTTTTCACGAACTCTTGTAAAACTATATAATTAATATATGCATGATAAATGTGTAAAAAAAATAACCATATGCTGTAGAAAAAATATTGATCTGACCCACTTCCACCAGTCCTAATTTTTCACCTAGTGTCCATCATGTCATGTTTCCATGCAAAATATGATCATGATCATGCACATGGTGACCACTGAGAAAGAATTTGTATGATCAGTCATACCTTTAAAATCATTCACATGGTTGTTCTGGCTCCACACCAATTCTGGGGTGTGTCATGGGTTGCAAGGGGACACGCACTATGGATCAGACTTTTTTTTATCTACTGCATCCCATGGGTGGTCTGTCTGATTGGGTTCTGGGCCAGCAGCTTTGGTCTCTTTGCCTGCTAAGCCCTATATACCTGTATGGCATTCTGTGATGCTCTGTGATGTATTCTGATACCTTTCTTTCATGGCCTGTGTTTTTTCAGTGGTTTGTGGTGCATTGGTTTTTCTCTGGGACTAAGCTGGGTGGGTTGGCCTATTTTGGTCAGAACTCTTTATCTTGATGGTTCATACATTAGAGTACCCAAGACTAGTCTCAGAAAATTGTCTGTCTGTCTGTACGCATGTAAGTCTGTATGTATGTATGTCTGTATGTCTGTCCAACCAGTTTTTGTCATGGCATCACTCAAAACTGCTTGGACAGAATTTTATAAAACTTTGGCAGTATATTGGTACTTGCCTGAAGTTAAACCATAAATGAAAGCAAAATGTTTGATAGACGCGAAGTTATGTGCCAAATTATAAACCACAAGTTTTCACAGTGTATTGTGTATACGTCAAACTGTGAGCATATCTTAAATAGGCCGCTGGACAGAATTTATTGAAACTTTTGCAGTAGTAAGATATCTGCCTAAAGTTTAACCTGCACCATAAGTGAAATCAAAATGTTGAATAAAAGCGATGTTGTGAACAGTTATATGCCGGATAAAATAATCTACTTTAAAATAAGATAATAAGCTACTTGCTCAATGTAAACAAACTGAAAAAGAAATGCTATATAGAATATTTTAATAGGATTACTGTGCAGTACTTATATAAATATATAGCTGTAATAATAAAGCTGAAGTGGTATAAGTGATCGTGTTTTAATGTGAGAGAGTCGTTTTAGAACATTTAAAATCCCCTTTTTGGTTTCTCGTCGGTGATTCACTCTCAGATTACCTTAAATACTGTAAAACCAATTCTTATATTTAAGATGAAGAGCTTTTATAACAAAAACAAAATAAATAAATAAATAAATAAATAATCTTTTTACTATTTCTACAACCTTACGGTTATTTCATCTACTCAGGTAAATGACGTTGAGCATGAAAGACTTTTAATCTAAGGCTCATAAGTTCGAGTCCCAGGTTGGGAGATTTTGTTCCTGGAATTTCCTTCAGGGATAATAATGTATCTTTCTATGTTGTTCATAGTGTTCCACAGTAGAGGCGATTCACCATATAAGAAACGTTTTTTAAGTCCCAGTTTTGCATTAAATATAAAGCATATACTCATAGGGATACACATAGTAACGAATAGCAGTTTGACTCTAATTATATTAAATGGCTTTTCTTTCTAAATGAGCACAAGGTGCAGCAAATGATATAGAGTTTTTTCTTCCCACAAAAAGTTAAAAACAATCTGAACAAACATGTTTGAACACAGGACAATAACGTATAGTTTTGGGAAATGAGTTCATGTTTTGCTATCGTCATGGCCCTGGTATAGTGTGTAAAGTTGTAAAAGCGTGTTAAAAACTGTAGTCAGTGAAAGCAGAAATCTCTATCTAAATAATTTATACTACTACAAAATTTGCTTAGCGCTTCCAGAGAATCGGGGCTTTTTGAAAGTTTATTTTTACACACAGTTTTATCGTGTGCACTAAAACGTTAGCATATGAATATAAGGATGGAGTTTCGACTTCGTAGCCAGCCCGGCTAGCTCAGTCGGTAGAGCATGAGACTCTTAATCTCAGGGTCGTGGGTTCGAGCCCCACGTTGGGCGCTTCCGTTTTTCATTCCTTGTGGATTTTGTTTGCGACAAAGTATATATATATATATATATACCATTATTCTCTGACACTACAAAAACGACATATAGTTAATATTATTAAACCATTAAGGCTTGAAATTTGGAAGTGATAATTTATAGGCTTTCTGTATTTACACAGAGATGGGATAATTAAATAAAATAAAGCAAAAAATACATTTATTCACAATAATAAATTAGCAGTCCTAATATGCACTATGTTGCACATAAAGTGGTAAAATAAAATGTAGGCAAAATTGAAACAAACAAACAAAAAAAGACACTTAAAATAAATGACTGCGTGTGTGCAGTAGGGGGCGCTGTGGTCAGCATGCTCCCCGCTGCACCATTCACTTCAATGCGCTCAGCGTTTCCTGTGCGTGTCGCTCTTGTGTCTCGTATTTAGCAAAAAAAAAAAAAAAGCCTGCAGCATTTTTTTTCTCCAGCATTTTCTCCTCTATTCTCTCACTGTGCTCGTGAAGAGCGGAGCTGATCAGGTCTTTCATGGCTGCACGAGCGCTGATCTGATCTCAGTGCTGGTGGATTTCATTCCTATTCCTTTTCTCTCTGTGGATTTCACTCATTTTTTAGGACTTGCTCTTTCTTCATGTCCATGTTGAGCCATGCAGCCTCCGCCGAGAAAGGTAAAGAAAGTGCATTCTTCTCCACGTTAGGATGAAGTGAAGAAATGCTCTTGCTTCCTTCCTTGCATGTTTTTTTTTTTTTTTTTGCTTGTTGTTGTTGGCGCGCGCTTGCTGTGTATGGCACGTGCACCTCTCTGACTTAATTTGATCACAATTCTGATAGTAGTGCATTGATGACACTAAGGTTACCCTCATGTGATTTGTGTTCCTTGATGGGGGGGGGGGAAGGCATCTTGTCTGAGTCTTGTGAAGGCATTTGCTTTGGTGCTCTTTGAACTGGTGAATTTGTTTTATAGCTGTTTGTGGTTAAGGTTGTGACACTACTGCAGATGTTTTGATGTTTTGGTCAGTACAGTGCAATTTCTGCTTTTTGGACCTGTGGCTGTGTTGCAATATTGCAGCTCACTCGGATGTGTTCTACTGGGTTTTCATTATGCCTGTGCATCTGGAGGAAACAGTGAAAAAGCTGTGTGTGTGTGTGTGTGTGTGTGTGTGTGTATGTATGTATGTATGTATGTGTGTGTGTGTGTTTTGTCCTAATCATGTTTAAATGACCAGTCTGTTTATTTTTCGGACAAAATATGATAAATATAGGTAAAAAGGATGGACGGCGTGGAAAAAATTCTGATAGACCGGTGTCTCATAACAATAAATATATCTTTTATTATTATTGAATGGTGTCCGATTTCATAGAGAAATATCCCAGGCTGCTGAAATGAAACCACATGCTGGCTTTGCATTATTGTTTTCCAGCCACCCTGGACACCTTGGATAAAACCCTGTAGTCTCTCAGCATCAGCTTTGACAAGGTTATGTCTGACCCCGTGTCACGGTTCGCTCTCGACGCACACAGGAAACGGTGAAGATTGTCGTTTATAGCGAAACGAAAGGTAGCCTGTCAGATCTGAGTAATGTAAGGAGGGTTAGTTGCATACTGAGTAGAAAAAGGCACATGTGAACGAGACAAAGCTTCCTTTCATTTCAGGCTACAGTCACAATACAGTCTGAGGGTTGTAGCTGGTGGGCCTTTTTGTTCTATTTTTCTTTTGTTTTAAATAAATCAGGATTCATTCATTAATTTGCTGATTTTATTTATTTTAGGAAGGAGCTTACTGCTTTGAGACGTGACATCTTGCGCTGAAGCTAGTCATTAAAATCGTGTCATAGATGCAATCATGTCCTTTGTGGCTTACAGTAAATACAGCTTTCTTTCTTGGTCTAGCATATGCATATACCATATTACCTTTTATCATGATGAGTGCAGCATTCGCTTTCCACATTTTTAAAAGCGTTATGTCTATACCATTTCCAACTTTGAATTGGTCTCTTGTTCCTCCTCCTGCGTTTGTTCCTAAGAGATGACCATAGATAACGGTTGTCCTTACGAAGCCTTGCAAATTGAGACGTTTGCTCTTTCTCATCGTAGTGATGGTTGTATTGTTATTTCACTTGGCTGTTAAACGTGACCTGTGACTGTCGAAATGTTCTCAGGCTCCTTTTTTTCAGTTGTTTCTCCTAATCTGTAGGGAATAGATCTTCAACCAACTAGGCTAAATCCTTTCCTGTGGAGCAGAGTGTCGGCTCTGTAATTAACAGCTCGTCCCCAGGTATTAGCCAGCCTGCCCGGGCTCATCGGTGCAGTCCCACTGGGCGTCCTAGGACATAGACATCACGCACCCTGGTGTTAGGTTATCTTCAGAAGCATGTGGACGGGTGTTAGGGACAAGAATTCAGGTGTTGCTGAGCTCACTTTTAAGCGTGATGCTTCTCGTCTCGTCACAATTGTGTTCGCTGATTGCACTGTGTTAGTTTGCATGTTTGCTGATCATTACCCAATAAAGCTGCTCTGTTTTGGAAAATCGGCGTCGCCTGCTGAGAACCAGACCACTGGCAAGTCCTAGTAATTAATACCTTTTGTTTATCCAGGTGTGACCCAGTGAGATTAAACATTTCTTTTACAAGGGAAAACCAGCAACAGAATACGGAATAAGTAGACGCTTTTAACACCAGCACACGAGTCGGTGCGTATGAAGACTTCCCGCATATCGAAGGGCTCCACCTTTCACATGTCTCTGACGCCCTTTAATCTGATTTGTAACGATGATGGAGTCAGCACTCACTCCCGGGGCGCATTTGAGTCATCGTTATTGTATACTGCTGATTCTAGACCTGTTCGTTAGATGTGCACGAGCGAGTGTTAAGTGTAGGTTTAATGCTTGCTGTGGGTTTCCTGTGATGGTAATTCAGATTAGGGAACCCCAGGAAGACCTAACGACAGGACAGATTTGGACAGAAAGAGTCACGCTTCCTGTCTTTGTTTTTGTCATTGATGCATTAGATCGTAGCAGTGGTGTAGCTAGGCGTTTATGTCATCATCAGCATGCGGAAATATTCTATATAAGTTGACTGCATGATCTCTAAATTTAGTAAGAACAGTCATGGGACAGATTTGTCATTTGCATCATCTACCATTGACTAATCTTGCCATATTAATACCTCTCACTCTCACACTCACTTGCTCATTCTCTACACCTGTCCTGTACATGTTTGCGGAACACCTGGAGGGACACCTTGGATGCGGTGGCGATACATTACAGGGCACACACACACATGCACAGTACAGGCAATTTGGAAACACCAGTTTGCCTACTCCGCATGTTTTTGGACTGTGGAAGGAAACTGGAATACCCGGAGGAAACCCACCAAGCACCATAAATCGCCATAAGCCAGCTCTGCCTGGACATGTATTTTTTCCACCTGCAATAAATGTCACCTTGCTATCCCTATGCTTTAGTAACCAGATGACTAGTAACGTAACTTTCAAACAGAAACGGGTACAAATTGCAGTTTTCTTTAGTTAATCATATCAACTGGTATCCACAAACTCACTCACCCACTCACTTATTGCCTGTACTGCTTAATCCTGTATACAGGGTCACAGGGGGCCGGAAGCCTATCCCAGGAAACTGAGGGCACGAGGCGGGGTAAACCCTGGATAGGGTGCCAGCCCATCACACGGCAAACACATATACACACTAACACACTACGGGAACAGCAATTAGCCTAATCGGCAGGTCTTTGGACTGTGGTGCGACACCAGCGTACCCCGAGAAAATCCACCAAGCTCGGGGACAACATGCAGACTCCATGCACACAAAGGCGGGAATCAAACCCGGACACTGGGGGATCAAGGCGACAGTGCTTACCACTCGCAAAAATATGCCGGTTCATGCTGTTGAACAGTCAGTTTAATGAACGGGTTTTAGAACAACAGTGATCAGTTTTGTGACTAAGACTTTCGTCAAAAATAAAGCTAGCTGAAACGTAGGCAGGCAGCCTGAATCTGGTGTCCAGGAAAGTAATCGCGGAGACTCAACTCATCAGACATCAAGTCACTAGTAAGCATGTAATGAGGCTGGCTAGCAAGGCTAGATAAACTAACGGTTGGTTACAGGTGGACTGTGAAGGTTGCCACGACATGCATAACAAACCTTATCAGGTTAATGCATTTAATAAATCGGTTAAATTTTTAATGTCCATTTATAGATTATTGATTAATCGTTCTCTAGTTTAAGCTTCTCTAGTTTAATGTTATGTGAATATTATTCTAATGCACTAATTGCATAAAACATTATTTGACACCTTTAGAATCAGCTGTGTTGTATGTTTGCTGTTTTAAGCAATATATCTGATATCTGTAATATGTACATATGAATGGACATGTAGCACTGAAAGCTCTTTCCATATATTCATGAATTCAAAAGGTTTTATTTGCAGTTTGTGCATATGTGGATAGTACAAGTGCATTGGAATTTTTTGTGCAGAAGCTTTTGGAGTCAATTATAAAACATGAAAGATAAGAAAAGGAAAATAAATAAATAATACAGGAAATACATAGAGAGTGAATAGGAAATGGCAGAAATGGGCCAACTACTAATTTGACTGTTTTTTTTTTTTTTCTTGCACTGATTCCATGTTGTATGTCTCCATGTTTGATTAGATCCTGGTATCAAATTACTAAGCTTTTTCTAATGGCCACTGATCCTATACAAATTTTTCAGTGCAACATTTGCAGCTGGTTTAGATGGGTTTCGTCATATGTGGATGTCAAAAATCTAGCTAATTTAACACATACAATGTGCATAAAGCCAACTTTGGAATAAAATAATTTTTTTAACATAAACATTTTTTGCTCAAATAGGGCTATTGCACACTGACTCAGTCCTGGACAACTTCCACGGCTTTAGATCCATGACTTCAGGGCTGAGTTATATTATCATATTAATTATCCTATTTAAGGGTAGTAAAAATATATGGCCGATTGGTCAGACGTTGTTCATTAAAATTTCCTAAAACAACAGTTCAAACACGATTTACTGTGAGTTTTAAATAGTATGTTTATATTAAGTGCTTCTTCCAATAGGTTTTTGCTTTTATTCCATAAGAAATAATAATGTAAATGCAGTTACAGTGGTATCTCGGCATATGAACTATTTTTGCCTTAAGAACGTAAAATTTGCAAGAAATTTGCCTCAGCATCCGAGCGAACCGAAGTTGCGCATACATCCAGAAGCCGCTCAAAACTTGTTTGCGTCAACGGAAAGCCAAGAGAAGCAAGTTTACAAGTTTTGTTTTGCAATTTTGAGCAA
Organism: Clarias macrocephalus; assembly: GCA_011419295.1. NCBI lineage: Eukaryota > Metazoa > Chordata > Actinopteri > Siluriformes > Clariidae > Clarias > Clarias macrocephalus. The sequence goes on from JAAGKR010000166.1 coordinate 237,050, forward strand.
AATTTTGTGAAGACATAGCACCATAGATCCCAAGAATGTTAGCTATGACAATAGCAAGAAGAAAACGGAGCCACTTTCCGTTTTGTTTTAAAGCAGCCGATGCCATGAGGAATCATAAATTGAGGTTAAGTAAGGTTTAATGTCTATTTCATATTTCACTTACAGTGCATGTCTCTTCTAAATGTTTTTCTATGATTGTTTTTGTATGAAGGAAATATGATAATAGTATTGGAACTTGGTAATATTGGTAACCGATATGGATGTCAGTTAATCCATTCCAGCCACACATTTGGTAACCAATATGGGTTACCAAATGTGTGGCTGGAACGGATTATCTGCATTTACATTATTTCCTATGGGAAAATGCGTTTTGCAATACAAAATTTTACCGTAAGAACCTGACTTAGGAACCGATTAAATTCATATGCCGAGGCACCACGTGAATTTGTTCCAGCCACCCAAAATGTTTTTACCAATGTTACAAAAAAACACACAAAAATTCATGTAGCTATTGAACGCATTTTGAAGCCAACATTAATTTAGAAAAAAAATCGTTAAATCTTTTTTACCTGGTGCTGTTATTTGGCGAATGTTTACAATATGGAATATGCAAAGGAGTTTTGAATGTCTCTTGGACGTACAGTTCTGTTTGTTTGTATCCAGTCAGCCGTTTATCGTTGACTCGTCAGAAACAGGCTGACAGACATGTATAGCCACGCCTACATTGAGGGGAAAATTTAATCTATGCATTATGCCTGAGCTACGCTAACAGCAAACAATGGTACATATTATTTATCACCTCAAAATGATTAAAAAAATAATAATAATAAAAAATAAATTAATTAATTAATAAATTAATAAAAAAAAAAGACTTTTTATAAATCCCAAAAGATGGGTATATTAAACTGCATAATAAACAGCAGTCTAATTAGTCAGATTAAATATTTGCCCGGGTCCATATCGCAATTTAGATTTTTATGCAATTAATTGTGCAGCAATAATTTTAAACTTTAAAAAATATATATTTACGAGCAGTTGATATGATGGTATTTCTTTATCATTTATTTAAACTTTTTTTTTGCACATGTTTTTAAAATTTTGAATATTTCAAATCATGTAATCTATCATAAACATATGCCAGAGGTTTTGGACCTGCAGTGTCGGTGTGTGTGAGTTGAAATATACCAAAAACTTATTTAAAAACACTTTATTATAACTAATAAAAATGACAAATAGGCCAGTTGGTATATAAATCTAGAATGATCCACAGCCCCGCCCCCTTCCATCCCATTTCACTTCAGCTGATTTACCTGCTTAAAAGGTTATTGCTTTGACTTTTTTTTATCACAGTAAGTGAAGAAAGTTATGAGCATATTTACTTAAAATAAAACCTAGTAATCTATGGTCCACTCAGTTCACATCAGTTATTATACAGTAGTTACCAGCAGCACTAAAAATCCTTCGAATAAAAAAAAGTAGTCGAGCGTAGATGAAAAAAGACCAGCTTTATTATGTCTATAAGGAGGTGTCAAATCGAAAACTTTGCAATTAATTTTAATGAGGATGTTCATTAGAAAGTCTTTAAAACTGCTCAGCAAACACATACAGAGCATTATGCATTAGTCCTCTTTGGGTTGGAATTTCTGCTGTGTAATAAAACTTATTTTTTATGCAGTTCAGTTCAGTTTTATTTTATTAGCCAGTTAATGTAAAGCAATTAAAGTACCAGGCAAAAGAGGATGACTTGGCTTGTTTTCATATGTATATTCTGAAAGAGGTTTAAGCATTTGGTTCGAGGCAGAGTTGGGGAGGAGGTAATGAGGTTCTTAAAAAAATGGGGATTAGTTGGGGAGAAGGTTAACAAGTTCACAAAAATAAAATGTGGCCTCATCGGGGAACCATCTGAATACGTCTCCTGTATATTGTACACTACCTGGCCAAAAATGAACAATAAATAAATAAATAAGTTGCCCACATTCATATTTTCATGTGTGAAAATGGTTCCTCATGCTCCCAGAAGCACTCTTTCAAACTTTTTTTTGAGTCCTGAAATATGCCTGTATCATCAGGGAACAAAGGAAAATGCACTGATGTGATAATCTGGTGATTCAGTACATTCAGGTCATCAGCTGTACGTCATTTTTTGCCCCATAATGTTGCTGAACGTCGTACTATTAAAGATAGCTATGCTTTCTACTGTCATTTTTACGTGATGTAGCTTGACCAAGCACATCGCTGATGGTTCATTTCTATCCTTCCACGTTTTAATAACATGTTGGACAATTCATAACCCAATTACAGTCATTTCAGACCTCCTTAGTTGTTAACTTTGCTTGAAGCAGCCCAATAATTTGCTCAGTTGTATCTCTCCACCTGTCTGTGTGTACCTGTCAGTACATTTTCTATTCCAGCAGTAGTTTGTTGGGCTGAAACTGTACTACAGGCTGTCCCTTAGTCTCTGTGTTGACACTTGATATTTTATCAAGTGTTGGTTTCTTTGGGGACTATTGTTATTGTCAGCGAATCAGTCAGTTTATAGAACTGTTCTAGAAAAGCACTCTCGGCCATGCTGTTGTTATGAATATTGGTGCAATAGTTGTTTGCACTGTACATACAAATGAAAGTTCTTTGTTGTGTTAGTAAATGCTTGTATAATGGAAATCTGACCCAAAATTGATGCAACATTTTTAGGGCAACATCAGTCCAATATCGACCATCACTCTCAGACTGGTGCATCGCTACAGCTTTTTGTCCCAATAGTCTTGGGTATGGATCCAATACAGTGGACAGTACAGTACATCGCCATATGAATGGCCCGTCTTGTGAATTTTCATCTTAAGAACAAAAATTTTGCAACAGTTTGCCTCGGCGTGCAAAGCGTTTTGAGCATACGAGCGAGCGAACTAAGTCAAACCGACTAAGTTGTCCAGGAGCTGTTTAAAACTTGTTTGCGACAGTGGAAATCCTTACATCTTGTGTAAGATTTAGTGAAGACACAGCACTGTGAGTCCAAAGAATGTTAGCAAGGACATTGGCAAGAATAAAACTGAGCCACTTTGAGTTTTATTTTTAAAGCTGCCGGTGCTGAGAGGAATCATAAATTAAGGTTACGTCACGTTTAATGTATATTTATTTCATATTTTACTTCATTTACATGCATTTTCTAAATGTTTTGATTGTTTTTATATGCAGAAATATGGTATTAGTGTTGGAACTTGGCAATATTGGTAATATTTTTGGGTGGCTGAAACGAATTATAGGCATTTACATTATTTCCTATGGGAAAATGTGTTTCGCAATACAAATGTTCGTCTTAAGAACTCGCCTCCGGTACAGATTAAATTCATATGCGAGGTACCACTGTACACTGGACCAAAACGTTTGGTACGTTTGCACTCTAAGAGAACATTCCGTATCATGCCCGGGCACAAATCAGCATGCTGTGTTCAAACATGACTGACATCTGTACCTAGCCACGGAAGGTATGATTCTGATGTCTGTATCTACTAAATTCTCTGTATGCATGCAGCACGTACCAATCTCATCCCCTAAACTGCATGGCCAGAACTCATAAATAAAAAAAAAATGTGAGAGGGTCACTCCCCCACCAAAATATTAATAATAGTAGGCCTGTCATGAAGGCTGACTTCCCTGTACTCTTTTTCTTTTTGGATTTGATGGAGGCCCACACACCATACTTGCTGTATATATAAGTTTACTCGGGTACAGAATAGTATTATTAATGTAAAAGCTGGCCAGTTGTGGAGAGAGGAGGGAAGATCAATGCATGAAGCAATCTTGTCTAGTGTAAAGCAGTCTTCGATTTACCGCCAGGCATTTTACCATTTGTAACACTCAAATTTGCCCTAAACTATTTTAAAAAAAAAGGATTAAAAGATTAAGGTAACATGGATCATTTTGACAGTTTGGCTTTGGAATCGCCTTTGAGCTGAGTAAGTTCAGATGAAGGAAGTTTAATTGCCGTTGTATAGTAGGACGAGGCATTTGTGAGAGAATGTGCAACTGAACGTACAATTAAAAAGATAAGACCATTGGTTTTTCAGTGATGTTTGTGCAGCACACAAACAGTACATTCTTCTTGTTGCTTCACCCCAAGTGACCTTTAGCTCTATGGGACCCTATGAGTTACAGTTTTGTTTTGCTGGAATGAGTTTGTTCGATGCTTTCTTGTTTGTTTCAACGGTTCTGTGCTTTGAATCGAGGATGAATTAGAATTGGAAATTGTTGAGAAGAAAAATAATGAGCTTGTGTGTGTGTGTGGTTTTATGCGTACTGCATGAGCAGTCCATGTTGGCGCGTTTTCTATGCTTAGGATAATAAAGATCCTTCCTCGTATGTGTGTTTTTGTATGAAGGTCAAAGTCACGCAGGAGCTGAAGACCACTCACACGGAGCAGCTCACCAGACTGCACTTTAAACACCAGACCGAATGCGACTTACTGGAAGACATGAGGTAAGCTTTTAAACACACTCCACCCCCAACCCCCCCCCCTCCCCCCAACACACACACACACACACATACACATAAACAGCGACTTTCATATTCACTCACGAACAAAAGATTGAAGTGGAAAGAACTGAGAGGCGGAGGAGATGAGGGGTGCTGTTATTTGGAAGAACACCCAGATCAGAGGAGTCCATGGCATGATGAATCCATTTCCTCTGCACTTCCTGCTCGGAGGCCAGACATTCCCACAGCTGAGCGTCACAACTGAGACTGATGTTCTTTCGCATCTGTGTTTTTTTTTTTTTTCGTTCCCTTTCTTAGGGTTCGGTTTGTTCTTTTCTTATCCTGTGACAGATCTAGTCTTTAAATAAACAAGCCTGCTTTGGCCAGCAAAATAATGACAGTTCAGCAACTGTGATGTTTTTTTCTGGTTATTGTTCAGATTAGCCTCAACTGATTAACATGGTCACATCGAATTGACCCTTACCTTTCAGCTTGGTAGAGTAGATCTTGATGAGAACCGAATATACCCACAGTTTAACATTATGGCGACATTAGGCTGGTCCCCATGATTAACATTTATTCAAAAAAGTAAAAAAATGTTCTGCTTTATTTTGATACCTGATGTTTAAGGTTAGGTTTAGAGATGAGCATTAATTTTCTTCTCATATATTGAAATCAACGGAAGGTCATGACAAGGACAAATTCTGGAACGTCCTCACAAAGAAAGCATGTATGTGAAACTGTGTGTGAGTGAAAGCATGTGCACGCAGGCAGACAGTTTTTTTAGGGATGTATTTAACTGTGAGACACCCCCATGGGGGGGGGGGGGGTCGTTGGTGCGAAAGCAAATTGCTGTGCAGTCAAAATCAGCGTGTATGCATGTTTGTTTGTGTGTGCTTGTGTGTGTTGAGAATAGGGGCTGTTGTCCATTAATTTCTCTTTGAGCTTGGTACATTTTTTAGCACACACACGCACACACCCCTACTCGGCATAAACCCACATTCCGAGCAGCAAATATGTTATACAATACCCAACACGGTGACACTTATTAATCCCTAATTAATCCTCCACCCATGTTAGTTTATTAGAAATGAATGCCTACTTCAGCTCCAAGTTTTAAGACATATCCCTCTCAGTAGAAAAGCATTAAGCCCTTTTTACTTGTGAGTGGTAGCTCTTTTCTGATATAATAGCCCTATATTTATCTGTAGGGTTAGTCTTTCTCCGTATAGCTGCGTCCCACGTACTGTACCTCCTGATGACAAAAATCTGATCGTTTTTACAACCATGCTAGTGATGTAATGGGTGTTATTATTTCTGAAATTGCCTTGGCAGCCCTGGCAGCTATCCACGGCCTAATATGCCGTCATTACTGTGTAGCGCTCTGTCTAGCTAATGGTGCGCTTCGTTATCTTTATGGTCCACAGCAAGAGACCTTCATAAGGGTCAGTTTAACTGTTTCCCAGAAATTTTTTCGTGGAGAAAAATAGCAATAACACGAGGAGGTGGGTTGGGATAATTCATTGTGTCAGCTGAATGTCTAAAAAGCTGCTACATCTGCAAATCCTATATTTTACTCTCCCGCTAGAGAGATTTACACACATAATGTCATGTCTGGTCAAAATGCTTGGTGCGGTTCTTAGTGTTGGAGGAAATTCCTAGAATTGTTGGGTTATAATGTGAATTCATGAAGCAAATTGCAATTAAATTGTTATTTGCTTGCTACCTTGATGGATAATAATTACGTCATTTTTTGGAAATATGGTAAATTTGAACTGTAAGCTGTTAACATCATATATACAAATTAGAGTAAATGGTATACCCAAGCAGAGAAAGTCTACCTAAATGAACTCATTTTATGTACATGTTCAATCCAAGTGAGAGAAAATCAGTTTGAATGGTTTTAAATCATAAGTCTATGTAGGGTGTGCTTTGTATAGTACAAGTTCCTTTATCAAATTTTACTATCGATAACATTAGATCAAAGGCTATGAAAGTGCGGCACTTGGCAGAAGCTACTTTTTTCTGGGGGGGGTTTCCCCGATTTTCCCCAATTTTCTCCCTAATTTAGTCGTGTCCAATTCCTCCCCGTCACTAGGGGGCGCTCCCACATTAAGGGTACTACTATCAGCCGACCGCCTCTTTTCGAACTGCTCGCTCACACACCGTTGGGGGCGGCATAACACACTCGCTATCCGCTCCTTCCGCTTGCGTGAGCTCACAGACGCCCCTGACTGGCTGTAGAGCCGTGATTAATGCGGGAGCACTAAGTACCTCTCCTCCCTGTCCTCTGAGAGAGCTCGGCCAATCAGCTCTCTCTAGACCTCCGGCTGCGAGAGGTTACAGCATCACCCGGGAATCAAACTAGCGATCTCCGGATGATAGGGCAAGCACTTTACCACTGCGCCACTCGGAGGCCAGAAGCTACTTTTTTTGCACTTACTGGAGACCTCTGGACATCAGCAAGTAACCATAACTACCTCAGTATAACAGTACATCGAGTCAGTGACAAATGGCAACTGCACTCATTCACTTTGGCCGTGTTAAACAAAAGACAAGTTGAAAAGGAGAAAATGGAAGTGGCCCCCACTATAGGAGCAGACAATGCTCACAATATGATTGTGCCTCCAAGGAGTGTACCATTGGAGAGATTTTAATTTTAACATTTGTTAAATGTTAATATTTGAGATGTTGAACTGCTTAATCTGTTTTCTCTAACCAGTTTGTTATGCTTTTTTTTATTATTCTAACATTGCAAATTTATTATAATAAATCTATAGTAAATCAGAGTATTTGATTTTTCATTTTTAAGTTGTGATTAATCATGATCAGGCAGAGTCTATGACTGTAATTAACTAGATTAAATTGTTAATCGATTGACGGGACTCATTTTTTGTAAAAATGTGCTTGAGATTTTTTTCTGGAGGATGGCAAGCAGTTAGTCCGATATATATGTTGAGTTCCAGAAAAAAAAAGAAAGCCAGATGCCACACTTTAGCCATTTTAACAACTATTGCTAGCATTGCTGTGTGTCACATTAGGGTAAAAAATAAGAATTGAGTCGCATTAGGCTGGCGATGTGGACGTAACCTTAAATAAACTAGAGATAAATGCTTAACAGCAAACACATAGAGAGAAACGCAGAAAATTAAGTTGTTTTTTCATCTATCCTTCCCTACAATTCAGACTTATTGTACAGAGTGTATCACTGGTGTGAGATATGGCCCTTGTCTCTCTCTCTCTCTCTCTCTCACACACAAACACTCTCTCTCTCTCTCTCTCACACACACACACACACACACACACACACACACACACACACACACACACACACACACACACACACACAAAGCAGTCTTGTATAAATCAATCTCCTGGAGAAAAGTACAGTCCACATCGATCTCATCGCCTTTCTGATCCATCTAAAGACTGTTCAGCTGGCTGCTGCTGAGGTCATCGCATAATGATGTCACATGACCTACTGTAAGTTGTTATTAGTCCTACACTGTGACGCAAATAGACACACACTCCCAAGTACACACCTTAGCTTAACTTGGGGTCGTCGTCTTTGCAGTACACATAATAGCAGGTATAACTGTGTGTGTGTGTGTGTGTGTGTGTGTGTGTGTGTGTGTGTGTGTGTGTGTGTTGTACTGTATCAGTATTCCTCCATTGTTTACTTCTTAACTTTATGTCTTGCATTACCTGTTACTGATAGCTGGATGATGAAGATGATGATGAAGATGAGTTTTCTCTCTAATTGACTGTCAGCAGGAAATGCTCCGTGGGTGATGCAAAGCATTGTGGGAAATAGTTTAGCACTCCAGAGAGGGATTTACGCGTTTGACATAATTGAAACTGAGTTTTGTGGTTCCAGAATCTGGTGGATCTGGGCAAAAAACAAAGCAGAGAGGACGAGAGAGAAAGAGAGAGAGTATTGTTTTGAAAGGCGCCGTTTTGTGGTGTGTGTGTGTGTGTGTGTGTGTGTGTGTGTGTGTGTGTGTGTGTGTGTGTGTGTGTGTGTGTGAATAATCAATTCCAGTAAACTTTGGTAACCTTACTTCACAGTGTGTTTGTGAATCTTATAACCAGAATATCACAAGTAAAATGTGTCTGGTATTTAATTACGCCTGTGTTAGCGTAAACTGAAACATGATAGCACTAGCCGTTAAAATGATCTGTAATGTGTTAAGCTTTTAGTCAGAAATCCTCAACTGATCTAAAGGCTTAAGCTGAGTTCACATTAAAATGAAACTCATGACTTATGTTACCCCTAGTTTGTGCACAAATGGCAGGAATTTTGTTTTTCATTTTCTCCATACCAGCATCCGATACCACATATGTATATGTGACATAAGTAGAACTTTACGATTAATCAATTACACAATTGAATGTTTCTTTAAAATTTTCAGATGGGTCAGTTCAATTCGGAATTTAAATTGTTTAGCTAAACGCCCAACCATTCAAAATAAATAATTGTTTAAAAAGTTATAAATGTACAGTTTAATGTATTACTGCCACCTACTGGACTGGAGTGTGGAGCTTTTTACAAGACAAGCTACGACCTGACAAGCTACGAAGCATTACAGCGTTTGTTATGTACTTATAGCATTTTAAAACCTGCTTGAGACAAAGAAGGCATTAAAACATTCAAAGGTAGAAGGTAACCAAGTACACTTACCTCATCACTGTACTTAGGAACTGTTTGTACCTGTATGTACTTTATGTAAGTACTTTTATTAGTGGATCATTTTTACTTGTACTCCACTACATCCTACAACAAATATCTGTACTTTCTACTTTACTACACTGCTACATGGCGATGGCATTTTGTTAATATCTTTTGTTACACCAAAGAAGTGTGTAGCATTTAAAGGGGGAACATCGCCACCTGATGACTCGTACATAATTCCGGAAGGAGAGAAAGAGAGAAAGTCTTTAACAATGATTTGAAGACCACGTATACAGTGTAAGCTAATACAAGCTGAGTACTCTTCAGTACTCTGCACATTTCAGTATCTCTTATTTTACTCAAGTATATGTACATGGTTTGTGTACTTTGTCCACCACTGCAAACATTAGACCCAAATTTACCCCAAAATTACACAGCATATTGTCTTACCACAGTGTCTTCATTTAAAAGTGTGAGGATAGCTCAAGATACTACCATCTGCGGTATCTGTAAGTTAAGTCATTATAAATGATCTACGTAAAAACCACATTAAGGTTCCACGTAAATATTTTCGAGTATGTAGCAAAGAAACAAGCACTTCTGTTATGCGAGCACTGAGCACCGACTTATATCGTAGTACAATTTATTGCACCTTGCGCTTAATTTTAGTAACCAGGCTTACTATTTAAACAGCAGAATATTTTAGCATTAGGCATCCAATAGTAGTCGAACAAAACAGCAAACAACATAGCGTGTTAAACACTATCACGGGGCTTTCCGAGCATGTGCATTTTTACATGGAAAGTGAACAAGAGGAACTCAGAATAAAAACACCTTGTGTTCTTTAGCAGCAGTGAAACTAAACTCTCAGCTGCGGTGTGAAAAATAGCATTTATTACTTTGTAATGGATGCTGAGACTTTGAAAATCAAGTTTATTGCAACCAAATGGGAGCTGAGGAGATTGGGGAACTGGAGGCATGCGTTTTTGACTCCAGGAAATTTGTCAGGCCAATTCTTTGTATTCTTTGCTTTTGGAAATTATTTGTACACAATTTCTTAAAAAAAAATAAAAATAAAAAAAAGGGTCATGTGAATTGCAGCACCGGGTCTAGAGGAAATTAATTGTCACTTGTGGCGTTGTCACTTGCTAATATGTGTACATGGACATGCCTATTATTCTTATGATTATTATTATTATTATTATTGTGAGGGGCATTCCAATCAAACCAGTTTTGTATAGCATAACAGAACATAGTTATTAGGGTAAAAACGACCTTTATTTTTCTCTGTAATCACCTGCTACATTAATGCACCTGTCACAGAAAAAAAAAAAAAAAACAGCCCAGTTCCTGTATTTGCAGCCCAATTCCTGTAATGTGCAAGTGATGTTCGTGGAATATTTGTCTGTGCGGTTCCCACAGAAAGATTCATCTCTTCCTCGAGTCACGTCATCCATCGATTTTCAAAGATCAGGTGCTAAATGTTCACGGGAATGTCTGCACTGGGCTCTGAGCCACCTTGGCTGGGATCCTTATTTACAGATGCGCGGCCTTCTTTAAAACGTTTACACCATTCAGATGTTTTACTGCGGCTAAGAGTCTCATCACCGTACTGTGCTTAAAGTTTTCTGTAAATGTCCACCGGTTTTATGCCTTCATTCATGAGAAATTTCATCAAAGCTCCAAAATTGACTTACCTCTCGCATCTTTTTTAGTTTTACCCCTCAGTGAGTTTTTTTTTAGCAGTTGAGCTGTTTTGAGTTAGTTTCACTTCCTCCCCAATGTGTTCTTTTTATATATATATATATATATATATATATATATATATATATATATATATATATTTTTTTTTTTTTTTTTTTTAATAAGTTTTGGTTCCTATGGAAAAGTTCTTGTTTCGGTATCTGCCAGTATTCCCTTGTGCTAGAATATTATTTACCTGAAAATCAGTATCTCAGGGTCTAATTCCGTGCAGGTCACATTCACACACACTCTCAGCCCTTGCGCTTCTCGCTAATGAAATGGACTCATTCGTCGTTCCCACCAGAGGCTTTGCTGAGTCAAATTTGATTGGTGTGGACCTCTGCGGAAATGCATTTCATTTTGTCAGGAGCCGCAGCGTGATCGCCCGCTTTAACTCAACACTGCGCTAATAGGCTGTCTAAGATCCCAGGCTGTTGTACAACACCTACAACAAGCAATCTGTTATCTGACTTTTCTGTCCACAAAAGTGGACAAAACATGGTGGTTTATTAGTCCTAGAGAATGAGGATTATCCACTAGCATCGCATCATTGAGTGTCCCTGTAAACATTAACTAACATTACATCATCTGTTTCATTTGGGCTTTTTTTCCTGGATAAATACTTTAAGAATGGTTTGTTAATATGAGATAAAAAAAAACAGTTCTGACCTCCAAGATTGAAGGTTTGAGTCCCATAGTCAGTTCTATGTGCGTGTTTGCATATGCTCCCCGTGATTGGCGGGTTTCCTTTGGGTATACAGGTTTCCGTCCACAGTCCGAAGACAAACAGATTAGCCTAATTGGAATTTCTCATAGTGTCTGAGTGTGTGTTGTGTGTGTGTGTGTGCTTATGCCTCAAGTTTCCCGGGATGGGCTCCAGACCTCCCACATCCCTATACAGGATAAGCAGTGTAGAGTATGAGTGAGTGATTTTGTAGAAAAGGCCAAAATTATCTCTCAGTAGAATAAGATATGAGTAAGTTTTATAATGAGAAATATTATTTAGCACTTCCTTTATCCATGGAAAGTATGTTCACTTGCAAACATATAAACATATCAGTAGGTATGTTTCCATGGAGCCTAATATTCCAATAATAATCAGAATAATAGCCTGATCGGAAGAAAAGCGCATCATGTAACCACCTCAGTCGGAACAGTCTGATCCAATCCAGCCTGAATGGAATACATTTTCAGTCAAAACCTTTTATAGTCTGTTTACTAGGAAAATATTATTCTTTTGTTGGAATATATTCTTTCTGCACGCTTTCCTTACATGGGTTACTTGATGTGTTTTTGGTAAGTTAATTTTGCTTCCGTTCCTAATCAGTAAACTGTAAGAACAACTCTCTCCCAACAGTCTTTACTTCAGAATTTCATCCATGGGTCTGTGGTAAAGGAATGAGCATTGATTGACTCTCATTTCATATGTAGTAAAGCATCTAACCAATCGTAGATAAGATTGAATTGTTGCAACCAATCAAAGCAGAAGGCGCGATTTGCCAGAAAAGTTGGGAAACTTAACCTAGGCTCGACGAAAAAAAAAAAAAAAGAACACTTTTTTTTTCTGTTATTCTATTTCCAAAAGATGATAAAACATTTTACAGCAGACAGAACCACTTTATGTTAGCGAAAAGTTCTATTCTGATCGTATCAGCGTCCGTGTAAAGAGTCAAATTAGAATCTCTAATTCAAATGATTTCAACATTGCTAGAGATTTCAGTGTAAGGTTTGAGACACGTAAAAAAGTAAAAATGTCTATTCATCTTTCCAAGCCACATTTGATAACTAAAAGACTTCTCAAAAGCATTACATCATAACAAACTGTGGGCCTTCGTGTTCGACATGGAAGAAACCAGATTAAATTCTTTATTGAATGGTTTGCTTCTGAATCTGAATCTTGACAAAGATTCAAAGTGTTTTAAATATATTAAAACATTATATATGTATATACAGTATGTAGATGAGGAAATGAAACTCATCATTCAATATGCGCTGATTTTCTGATTTGCCTGTTATGCACAATATTCTAGATCATGCAATTTCTTCACAGTTTCTTCACGTCATGCACAATATTATACATTATGCGATTTCTTCACACTCCGCTGAAGTGTAAGTGCATGTGGGTGAAGTCCAGCTCCAAGTCACACACTGATACAAGATGCATGAAGTGACCATGAGTAGATGAGATCATGGCATTGTTAATATTCACACAGCAGAAGCTAAGTTTAGACATGCATCATGTCCTCTAGATAATGTAAATGAAGGTGTGAGTACATGGTGTGTTATGTGTGAAGTTGGGTGTGGTGTTACAGTGAGAGATGAATGATTTGATAGGACAGCTAAAGCGATTTAAAAAGATTACCAGTGGAAAGATCAGGGCTGCTGTGTGCTTCTGCAGTCAATTATGCAGTTACATGTGACCATTTGTGAGGGATGGTAACAGAAGGAGCATTTAGTTGTGTTAATAAGCTTTTCATTATTTTACCACAATATTCACCTTATGATAATTATCTAGACGAGTTCTCACAGTATGCCTAAAAGTAAACACATTGTTTATGAATGATAAATTACGATTACATGTATTTAGATGTAATTAAAAGGTTATGTTATTTAATACGTTTTTAAGCCATCCCTTATTTCTTCATAGTAAATTAAATTAAATTAAATTAAACGATGTAGATTAAATTAAATGGGAACAAATGTTTTACTGTGACAAGCTGCAAAGTGCCTAAAGATACCATTTTTCAAAAATGGTTGTTTATGTACCAATCTTAGCAGCAGCCTCATTTCCCCTCTCATCTGTTCCAACCACTCAACATTCAGCATCACCAGTATACTAATCACCGGCCTCATCATCTGTCACCATCTGCACCTGTTTGTTTTTCACTGGTTCATGCCTTAAGTTAGATGTTTTTTATTCTTGAATGATGGGTCAGGTACAGGGATCCAGAAAAGTCTTACCTAGCGTTCACACCTATCGCCGCGCTTCGCCACTCTGTAGACCGAATGCCTTTCTTGTATTTAAAGGGGCCGCAAAGCAATCAAGCTTGTTGATCTTGTGGAGACTTACCAAAATGTGGAAGAAAACAAGAAATTGATTGATAGAAAGAACTGTATTGTAGAAATAAACAAATTATAAGGCATTTGTATGGTGTAAGGCATTTGTTTGGTGTGGCCCCTTTCATTGTGAATTGCTAGTCTAATTTAATATTTATTTATTTTTATTATCATTATATTATATTTCGTATTATTATAACATTATTAGAATCACTTACTAGACTTTGTCTTTAATTAAAATAACATTAATTTGAATGACAAATTCTCCTAAGCTATTTAAAGTGCAAGTTTAATGCAACGAGCATTTCGCTTGGGAACTAATGTAGCCGGAACGAAAGTTACAGGACTGCTTTCCGCAGAATCCTCTCAAGCGGACGACCTCTACTTTTTTATTGGTTGTCGCTCAACTGCGTCATAGCTCATTACCATAAAGTTGAGCTGATTTCAACTCTCAACCGGCTCCCATTGAAAATGAATGACTTCCGGCCGTTTTGACGCTCTCGCCGCGTTCGGTGTGAACGCAGGGTTACAGACAGAATGGAGAACTATTCCTCTAGACTATATTAAAAATGCAAGACAGCTTGGCTCCTAATAAGCAAAATATGAAGAAATCAGGGGTGGCACAAGACTTTTGCATAGTACTGTAGCCCAATATTGTACAACCCCATAGCTAAAAATATACAGTAGCTTCTCAAGCAGCGAGGAAAGGCGCAAAGAGCAGAGGGAGATATTCTTATTGCAAACTCTGAAAGAGCACATTTTGTGTATTTGGCATTTCTTTCTGTTTAAAACATTAATATGTCATACTGCTTTTGTAAAAACAGACAACATACATACGAATTGGATAATTTGCGATGCTAATTGTGAAGCAAATATAGTGCCTTGAGCTTTGGGATTTGTCACGTGATTTAGGCATCTAGTTAAAAAACTGAAAATGGTTTCATCACCTACACTGAATTTAAGCAGATCTATTAAAAACTAAGAGACTATTTTATTGAAAGAAACACTCTCTGGGACTGTAGGAGAGTGTAGTGTGCTGCTTCATTTTCACATTTTTAGCTAGCGTTTCAGTTGGACTACTGAAACCGAAAATACCATTTAAAGTAATAATCAGTATGTCCTGTTAATTGAAATTGTTTGCTGCAGTTGTAATTTTGATTTTATGCAGTTTAGCCAAGTTGCTATTTCTGTGCATTTCTGTTCATTAGCTTCTGTTTTGCTGTTGTGTGCTTAATTTCTGTGCTAAATCACTGTTTTCCAGTTTAATTAAAATGTATCAAACCTCCAGGGTTCCATTCAGTTGCTGGACATATGACTGATCCAGAACAGGGCTTCTGCGAAAAAAAGAAAAAAAAAAAGAAACTATTACCTCAGCTTTCATCGGCATTGGTGCAAACCAAAATGATTTATAGCCCTTTGATGCTGGTTAACAAAATTAAGAAATGCGTGAACATCCTGGTTACAAAAAGAGCCAGAGTCTAGCAAACTGACACAACTTTTTAAAATCTGATTAAGGAATTTTTTTAACAATCAGTTTGACCTTAGCTTAAACATTATACACTCATAAATCATGATTTAACACTAAAAGGCAAGCAGTTATATTGAGGGAAACATTATTCAAATAAACTGTAGTTCTGTATGACTCGGTATCCTGTCGGTGGTTAAATGATCCTAATCAGAGGTCTAGCGTACATTAGAGCTCTGAGCATTCTACTATAAAGCAATTGAAGGCATAGGATTTTCTTGATCTGTCCAACGTTGCCATTTGCCATGGGTACGTTCAAGATGTCGTGCTTTACAATTACAACGTGTAGAACATCGTACCACTGAGAGCTGAGACGCAGCACAATTATTTTCCACAAAATCTGTGAACAAAGCTATATGTAGCTAAATGTGTCCATTACAGGACGCGGCAAGATAATGAGTAAAACACAGCTAGTTTCTTAATGCAGAAGTTTATGTGAGCTACAGTATGTAGGTTTATTAGAGTGATATAAATTAGCCATTTTTGCTAACTAGCAAGCTAAGTCTTAGTTAAGAGGCAACTTTTTTGATACGATTTTTAGGTAGTTATAGACATCTGAGACTGCAAAAAAAAAAACATGCGAACTCCACCCACGCAGTAAATGTAAATTTAAAGCCCCACCTACCCCAAGTAATGCGATAGGTTCACAAAGAGCGACTGTACTTCATGCATTCTCTCATTTAAAAACAGATTTCTGTGTCTCTGTCATTTGGGAGACTCCAGGAACTTCTGGGAGTGTAGGATATCTTCAGTCATCTTGGGTGAAATGGTCACTGCATAGACTGAGCTCTTCAGACCAATTATTTGGTCCAACTTTCTGTAGCCATAACCATCATCTCTTGGCTTGAAAAAAAGTGTCTGATTCAATAAGATGTCTAAAATATGTGTTAAGGAATTTAACACTTTTTCCATTCAGATATCCAACAGCAACCACAAAGTACAACGATGACATAATCAAGATGTTCTAAGTATAAATGTGCTGTAATAAATCATGGGTTTGGTCTATTCACTCAGTTTGGTAACCACATATCCGCTTGGGGTCACAGAGCTTATGCCAGGGGCGGTAGGCACAGGGTAAGAGAATTCACCCCAGATGAGATACCAGTCCTTAAATCTTATGGCTCTAATTCTAAAGATAAACTGGTTATAAAAACATTTAACTCTACCAGTGTTTTGAGGGGAGAGCAAGCAGTGCAGTGCTCCTCACTAATCATTTGAGCTCTGTTCAGTCTGTGGCAGCTGAAAGTGCATTCAGAGTGCCACCCCACATCACAGGCAACATGAAATATCAAATTGAATTACCTTTATCAGTCACATTCTGCTGATTGAGAAAATGTATTGTGTGACTAGATTTAAATAGCTTGTGTTCCAGTGAGCAGGATACTGCAGCAGCACACAGTCTGGCTCTGATTAAAATCCAAACCTCATGAGCATTCTAACAGATACCGAGCAGTTCCATAGGGATGAAAATCTAATTGAATTAACAAGCTTTATGTGATCATGCATGTTTAATAATCTGATGGTCAGTACAGATGATTGCACATTATGCATTTACAGAACGAGTACAAGACAGCTCTCATAGTCCTCTTTGTCTAACACACTTGGAGGAAAGAGCCATCCATCCACTTGCATTTGCATGGGCTCACAGACGCATGTGGATATATGGATGAGCAAGTATGCCATCCCTACCCCCTATGGGCACATGAGCAGTTTTTCTCCCTAGGACTAGGATGATAGGATGAATGTTTTTCTGTTGCATCACTTGGAAGCCTATAAAAGCTAGTATTCTATAAGGAGCAATTTTTTTCCCACGAGTTTACACAAGATGCGTACTAATGTAGCAGCTTGATAATTCTTGAAAGCTGCTAGGTAGTAAACAAACTCATAGGGCAGTTCAGCATTCCTCAGCAGTTATGTCTGCCATGTGTTAATGGTGTCTGCAGTATCAGTATTGTGTCTGTATCACAGTCAGCACAATTCGATGCTCACACTGCTCAGTTAGTTTGAAGTTTTCAAGGTTAGAGGCCTTTTCTTGCTTATCATTTATTCAACATTCACACTATAAACCAAATTATTCGGTTCTGATTTATTTATTTATTTTGGTCAGATGACATTTCATATTTATAATTACAAGTGACTTTTATTAGACTGTGGACACATCTGTCCTCTGAAACATCTATCCTGTTTAAGATTTTATAAATATTTTAATACTCAATTTATTGCTATATGTTATATATTAATATATATGATAATATTATGATAATAATATGATTAATGTTAGAGTAATGTAATATGCATTATACTATTTTTCTTCTCCTGGAGTGTGTATGCTTTTTCTGGCTGACTGTATGTGTGTGTGTGTGTATGTGTGTGTATGTGTGTGTATGTGTGTGTATGTGTGTATGTGTGTATGTGTGTATGTGTGTGTGTGTGTATGTGTGTGTATGTGTGTATGTGTGTGTATGTGTGTGTATGTGTGTGTATGTGTGTGTATGTGTATGTGTGTGTATGTGTGTGCGCGAGTGCGTGTGTGCGCGTACAGTATGTATGTATGTGTGTGTACAGTATGAATGTGTGTATGTATGTGTGTACAGTATGAATGTGTATGTATATGTGTACAGTATGAATGTGTATGTATGTGTGTACAGTATGAATGTGTATGTATGTGTGTACAGTATGAATGTGTGTATGTATATGTGTGTACAGTATGTATGTGTCTATGTACCTTTTTTAATTCTATGTTTTTTTGTGTGTGTTAAAACCTCATAAAAATTATCTGATCATAATCCTATAATTCTGCCCTTGATTAATTGATCATCAGGAGATGTGCAGAGTTTTTGTCTCGAGCATTTACTTGTGTGTTAACATAAGCCCAAGAGGGAACGACATAAACAGTCGCAATCTGGAAAGAGTTATAAAACCATTTCTCAACAATTTAGAGTTCAACGTTCTACAGTGAGAAAGAATATTCACAAATGGAAAGCATTCAAGACAGTTGCCAATCTTCCCAGAAGTGGAGGTCCCAGCACATTCACCTCGCATTCGGTACCACAATAATGTTTTCATTGTGTTATTAATCCAGCATTTGTTTCACAGTGATTGGTAGCTTCACGATCACTACTCTTAACAACGTGCCATACACCTGCCCTATTGTTATCATTTCATACATCTGAAATTGAACAATATCAAACCCTCCATTGAACAATAATAAACTCTCTCATCAGACTTGATCTGAATTTTATTTAATCTGAATAGTTAATCACACGGTTTGTTGTTAATATGATTATTGTCTAATTTCTACTGTCATATTGAATAACTTTGCATCCTACAAACTTGAAATACAGACACTCTTCTTTACATATTAAATCCATTTTTCATTTTTGAACAAGCATAGAATTGATGTCCTGTGCCAATTTCCTTATTGGAAAAGCCGCTATGGTGTAAAACAAGGTAGTGACATTGCTAACCATGACCTCATCTCATTCCACTCAATCGCTTCCGCTAATCCTTGCTACTTTGTTTATCATCTCCCTTATCTTTCTACATTAGTCTCCTCTGTCCTTCAGCTAAATGTTTATTCACTTTTTCTCACTTCGGTGTCCTGTCTTGACGTTCCCACCATCATTCTCCCCTTGCATTCCCCCCTCACCATTATAAGGCGAAATTACACTGTACACACACTGGGTTGACTGTACACAATCAGCATTAGACCATCTTTTCCAATTCCGTCCACTGTCTCACACACAGATACTATGTATTATTCTTTTAAAGGCCATAATCGATGCGGTTATCTCATGATTTATGTAACAGAGTGGTCAAACTTTCTTGACTAAAACAGCATGCCTTATGGCTGTATCATGGTGATCTTTTGACATCTTTTAATTTTTTTGGATTGACCTCAACTTGTTTACAAAACAATAAAGGTAAAATTTGCATGTTGAGTGTTTGGGGCTTCGAAGCAGATTCCACAGTATACTGTGTGACTGCATGTGGAACTAAATAGTAAAAACTTTTTAAGAGAAATCCTGAACACGCATATCATGAACAAATCTAAGACTAGGAATTTTCAGTTTTGCTGAATCTTATTTTGGTGATTGAAACATCCAAGCAGCTTTTACATTCTCATTGCAACCGTACATAGAAACATTAATCATTAAGCTTAAGAAACATTCATATTTGATATGATGTTCTACTGCATGGGTGAGGTAAATATAATCTTCATTCTGGCAGTAGAATTTATTGTAATTAAATTCTTGTAATGACACTTTTTTTTTTCAAAATCTCCTTGATTTTCAATGCACTTTGAAAAGGTTGTCGTATTCCTTCATTAAAAAATGTTTTAAGCTGAACTGCAAGACATGAATGTACCAGACATGCATCGTCATGCAAGATCATAACGCCCTTAGATAGCAGTCCTCTGCGTTTCATCCGAAGTTAAGGGCTTCGGCTGTTCAATAAACATCTCACTGTTTATTGCGGAACTTTTTCTTTTTTCTGATAATGTTCCATTACTGACCCTTGAGGAACCCAGAAAACTGTAAGCATCAATTTTCCAGCTGATGGTTGACTTTTGCTTGGTTGGTGGTTGACGATGTTTCCGTGTCTCGTCACCAGTAATGATCGTCTTTAAGAACTTCCTTACAGTATCCGTCCAAAATTCTATCTGCAGATATCCAAATGGGAGTGCGGATCATTTTTGACTCTCTCTCATAGATATTCATTCCCAAATTTACACATTGTTTTTTTTGCTTGGCCAATCGCAGCAGAATTAATTATAGCGCAAAATGAGCTTTGTCAGAGTAGCAGTAGCCTAACTGCTTTGGTGATCATTTTGTCTATAGTATATAATTTTGCCTTGTCAACTCTGGTATTGTGTTCAGGAATAGCTCTGAAGTAAAGGATAGAATTTCCATAGCTCAGCAGTTTTTTTTTTCTTTTTCACCGCTTGATCAGACATGTTAATGGTCTTGAGATCCTAAAAGAAACGGTAGCGTGATCTGCCTTATAATGAGGTATTCTGGGGCCGGGTGTAATTATTGACTTGAAGTGTTGTCTTCCCTTTCCAGACGACTTCCTGGAAAACGTCTCCAGGCTTGCTGTCTCAGTCATTCTTAATTCATCTTCTTCTCTTCCTCATTGTATTCTGTAACTTTTGTTGTGCTACACCAAACACAGCACCAGCACAATGTTTGCTTTGGTACGATTACTTTGTTTCTTCTAGCTGTCTGAATTTATCATCTTTTGTTCTTTCACGTTGTTCAGATCAGTGACACAAAGATGATAGGAGGTAGATTTTAACCCCTGGGCAGTTGACATTTGACGTGCGCTTAGAAAGGGCAACATCTGGAAGCCACATGGCCTTCTTGCTGCAGGTTCTTGTTTCATTGTTTGAAAGCAGGCATCACTTCAATTAAACTGTAAGCTTAGGGGACACACTCACCCAACAAATTCTCTCTCTCTCTCTCTCTCTCTCTGTTATAGTTTTTATTGAGGGACTCCCTGTCCTTATCTTATGGGAAATTCTACATTATCAGCTTAAATGAGGTTTGTTAATTGGCCCCATGTCAACCTGAAGGATCAACCAGCATCACTTTAGAGCAAAACATACATATTAAATTGTGAATAAAATCGTGTATCAGCGTAAAAAGGCGATAAAATGTCTAGTTTGTCATAGAAACTTTTATTTGTTTTGAAGGTAAAGCTATTACATTTGTGTGTCATTTATGCTTTCATTGTGATCTCTTTTAAGCATCAGCTCTGTAATTGCTCTGAATGCTGAGATGCGTGTTTGAGGATTCACTGCATTGCACTGTTTTGAAGCTGTACTGTATGCTGAGGCAATTATTTAAATGCATTTTACAAAATGTCATGCAAAGTCATTGTATTTTCTTAATTAGAATGAAAGCAATATAAAGAAGAACAATTACTGGTTCGTAAACAACCGAAAGATTCAGGAATGGGAATTTCGGCTCTTATCGGTGAGCCGAGACAAATTATCCAAATGAAATGAAATGAGCTGGAATTGAATTCAAACTCGGAACTCGAGTCGCGCTTCTCTTTCTGATGACTTCTACCCATTGATGTAGCTGCGTCACGAGGTTTGCCTTTGTTTCCTCTCTTCGAGTGTGATGATACATACTTCAACACTCTGCTGCGGGCTCCATGTCCTCCGCTCCTTCTGAACGTGATTGTTCATACAGGCTTTTCACTTCTAAGCTCATTTAGGTTTTTGACAGAGGCTCTTGCAGCACCATTTTTCACACACATTATGAGATTGAGTAATTTAGCAAAGGCCCTTTAGGATTGGTTGCTCTGACTGGTCATCAGGCTTATGTACTCCTCATATTCGAAAAATTTTATCCTCCTATTATATGAGTGTAATTTATAATTTATACTGTTTTCGCCAGAAATTTCATCACGAGTCCTGGTTTGGCTTGAACTCCGTTCATAATAGCGATTTCCACCCCTGGAATGGTTTTCAGAAGAATTCCAAGAAACTGAGTTAAACGGGTGGAAACACAGTGGAGATAAACTGTCCATATTCACTTCAAATTGTTATCTTCTTTGCTTTTCTGTGGGGACATCTTGAGTCAGAATTGGAATTTCTGGGAGCTGGGTTTATGTAATTTGTATTTGAGTATAGAAAGATCTGAACAGGATTTTTGATGCTTGACTGAAGTCTGAAAATTTGACTGTGGAAAAGGAGTCGATGCAATAATAGAGGAAACAGATCTTTTCGAAGTACTGACAACTGGGTGTGTCTTCCTGTCTGTTTCTGACTATTATTCTTTTAGTTTTCTATTTTAGTTTGAGTCATTTGGTGGTTCTTTAGAATTTCCGACAGAAATGTGGTTGATAGAAAAACTCTCGTTGATAGAAATACAGGCTTTTCCTTTTGCAGATCATTGGAGGGGTGGGGGGGGGGGGGGGGGGTTGAAATTGCAGCTTGGTTTGCACCCTGTGTGTGTCAGCCTGTCACATAACATCTGAGCCTTTGTACAGAAGAATGGATAAGGAGTAAGCATGATTCTAAAAGGGTTAATGGTGTTTTGGAGGGTTACATAACCCAGAAATTCTTAGCCATTCTCAGCCATTCTCTAAAGCAGACAGAGAGGCACGAGTTTTGGAGTTAAGCTCCACAAATTGAGATAAGGAGTCCTGCAGTGGAGATAACGGCTATTCAGGACGTGACATAGAGGAGAGATAGAGGTTTGGACAAGAGATAAACGCATTAGACCCATTGCTAAATATGATATGCAATGAAACACCCCCCCCCCCCTCCCAACCTCTTCTTGCGCCCTTGTCAAACTATGTAGGCACAAATCCATGTTTTGGATTCAGTCCAGCACTTATTCATGGGGTTCACTGGGGTTTGAAGCAAGAGTCACTGCAGCAATTCCTGTCTTGTGTGAAGGCCAATTTAAATATTGCTTTGAAGACACACACAATGACGCACACATATAAACACACACAAAGATAGGGATCATAAACCCCTAAAATCTGGGAGGTACCAGATTCTACTACAAGCGTTCAAGTCAAGCCGGGACTTTGGGGAAATTTCCCCCAAAATGAATGTGTACCAAGATGAGACTATTAACCACATCCAAGAATGACGATGGGCATTGTCCATGAATGATGATTATGGCCGAGGTGGCTCTGAGCCCGCTGGAGTTGTTCCCGTGAAAATTCAGCAAGTGGAACGCCTGACCCTTGAAAACAAGTTGTGGAAGAGACGCCTCTGTCTGTGGGAACTGTACACACAATCATTCTTGATCACCACTTACACATTACAGGAACTGGCTTGGCAGTTATTGCCACAATCCCCCCCTAACGCCATGATCTCACTTCAAGCCATGTTTTTGACCATTAAAGGAGTTCCTCGGAGGCCAGCGTTTCAGACGCTGAGAAAACTTCTTATCTTGATGGTATCCAAGCAGTAGTGAAACGCTGGGATAAGTACATTAGTGTAGCAGGGGATTATATACAGTAGATAAATCAAGGTGGTTTTAAGTCTCCTAACTGTGTTCTGTTATTTTGCACAATCAATAGTCCCAGTTTGAGTAGAACACCCCTCGTACATGCTCGTTGGATTTTACTCACCTGAGTAGATCTGTTTCATGCTTAGATGGTAAAACACTAGTGTATTTTTAACTTGCAGCAATAATAGCAGGCCGGTGTCAGCACTACTACCAAATAGCTAACTGATACAGTAAGTTACTATTCTTCAAGAGTTCTCTGTTTAAAAAAAAAAAAAAGAGAAAAAGACGAGAAAACTCTTTTTTTTTCACAGTTTATCACTTTTCCTTTACATTTTTTCAAATAAACTGGCAGACCAAACATCTTTTTTCTTTTCTTCATCTGCTCTTCATTACTGCAGCTGCGTTATTCTGTTTTATTTTTTTGACTACCTCCTGCCTTCTGGCTAGTCAGCAAACCATCCGAGCGCCAAACACTAATAAAACGCTCTTCTGAATGTTTCCTCCTTTGCTCTTCAGGCTGGAGTATAAGGTTGCTGTCACCCGGCAGCGTGAGACAGAGTGAAGAAGACAAATGGCTATGGGTGGACGAAGGGCAGGGATTAAGTGGAGTTAAATTTGGAGGGAGGGAACACAATGTTGGTCCACAGAGGTATTTGCTGCGTTACTGCTAATACTAATAAGAATCATTTTGTCTTCTCTAACAGGACATACAGTCAGAAGAAGGCCACACTGGAGAGGGAGTATGCACAGGTAAGATGACAAAATGTGTGTTGACATGTCATTGGTTTATTTGGTCAAGCACTTCGTCTATTTAGAAACTTCTGTGTGCGCATGGGAATCAGAGTGGTTGATGTGAGTGTGTTTTATGGAATAGTAGCTAATGTAAAAGTATTGGTGGAAAATGTGAGGGTGTTTTATGCAAATTGGTGAATGTGGGAGTGCTTATGTAAAGTGTCAAATCCAAGGATGTTTTATGTAAATGTACGAGGTATCAAGTGGCAAATATGGTATTGTTTTAATTGGCAAATGTGAGTGTTTCATGCTAAGCCATTTATATATATGGTAAAGTGGCGAATGTGAGAGCATTTTATATAAATGTACGAGGTAAAGTAGTGAATGCGAAAGTATTTCACCTAAATGTATGAAGGAAATTTGTGAATGTGAGCGTGATTCATGTGAAGTGGCAAATGTGAAACTGTTTTATGTAAATTTATGAGGTAACGTTGTGAAGTGTGAAACTGCTTTATGTAAATGTATGAGGCAAAATAGAGGATGTGAGTGTTTTATGTAAATGTAGGACAAAGTGGCGAATCTGAGAGTGTTTTATGTAAACCTATGTGGTAAACAGGCAAACAGAGTATTTTGTTGCTAATGTTTTATGTAAATGTGAGAAGTGAGGTGGTGAATATTAGAGTATTTTGTGTAAAATACAATACTTCCGTACAATACTTTTATGATGGCAGTATAAAAGTTAAGGTGGTGAATCTAAAATTAAAGAGGTAAATATGAGCATATTTTATGTAAAATTGAGTGACATTGGCGAATGAGAAAAAAATCGAACATAAATGTATGAGTTGTGGTATGAAAAAAATGAGAGTGACGTTAGTGATCGTGAGAGTACTTGGTTTGAATCTGAGGGCATTTCATGTGAATCTTGACATCATTTTTCTGTTTGAGAGGCAGTTATCAATTTCCAAAATGGAAAAATGGGATCAGTGGCAGATGCATTGATTTGACTCCTGCAATGTCTATTTCATCTGCACAAGCCATTCTCCAGGAGACTATATCTTCTGGAATGGCATTCCTTACAAGGATCATGTTTGTGAGCATGTTATAACATGGTCACTTTTTTGAAATGCATCGTCCTGACATTACAGTTAAAAAAGACACTACGACATGGATTTTAATGACAGATCAGTAATTCAAATTTATCTGCTATGGGACAAACGTCATTAACAACAGATCAATACTATCTAATTTACCAAACTACCAGATCAGTGTTTCGTCATTTTGTGGTTTCAGCAACCTGCTTATAAGACTGCATGGCTCCTAATAGGATGGTTGTTCAACTTAACCATCATCTGCTTATCTTGTTTTTAATGCAGATGTACTCTGGGAGTTCAATCATAAGGAATTGAATTGAGTTGATTTTTGGTTTATTAGCATTGCCAGTACACCAGCAGTACCTGCCAGTATAATCCACTGTAGAAGTGCAATTGATCTTTTTCTTGCTGCCATATAGGAATTTGTGACTTGCAGTGTCTGCCAAGGACTCCTTATATAATGTGTGTGTGTGTGTGTGTGTGTGTGTGTGTGTGTGTGTGTGTGTGTGTGTGTGGATATGTCCTGGAATACCAAAGAAAATGGAAGATATGTTAATATGGCTTTTTGTTTTAAAAAGAATGCTAATTTGGGAAGGTTCCTGATTAGCATGCGTTTAATTACTTCTAGGTTAGATGAAATCGATGGAGTAAATAAGAAAAGAGCTTTGTCAGCTTTGAAATGCAAAATCATTGAAATTCAAGGCCCAGAAGCTTTAACAGGCAATTTATCTTTCAGAATACATACAAACTAATGATATATCACTAACTGTGATTAATGACTATGTCCCCTGAATCATGGCCGGATGAATTGTATATCCTGGATTTGGTTCAGGATAGGGAGTTTTGACTGCTGTCATTTTATTTTGTCAAGCTGCTTATGTGAGTGTCTGTCAGAGAACACACACACACACACAACTGTTAGAGTTGTCAAACATTATTATTCCTTCTAGAACTGATTGCTCATTGTCTAGAAGGGTTATTCCTATGTGTAGAATAACATATGTGCTTTTATAGAGTTTTATACTGCAGCGATTATCATTTTAAATTGTATTAATGATTAACACATCAGGCTTACATTTCTTGAACCGTATTGGGGAGTGTTTTTTTTTTTTTTTGGATTTTCCCCCGATTTTCTCCGTAATTTAGTCGTGTCCAATTCCTCCCCGTCACTAGGGGGCTCCCACATTAAGGCTACTACTAGCACTCCGCCGGGAGGGCCGAAGACTATCACGTGTTTCCTCCGAACCACGTGACTCCAGCTGACCGCATCTTTTCGAACTGCTCGCTCGCGCACCGCTGGGGGCCGCGTAACACACTCGGAGGACAGCGCTATCCGCTCCTTCCGCTTGCGTGAGCTCACAGACGCCCCTGAGTGGCTGTAGAGCCGTGATTAATGTGGGAGCATTAAGTACCTCTCATCCCTCCCTACTGAGAGAGCTCGGCCAATCAGCTCTCTCTAGACCTCCGGCTGCGAGAGGTTACAGCACCACCCGGGATTCGAACTAGCGATCTCCGGATGATAGGGCAAGCTATCATTATGATTGGGGAATGTTTGTGAGAAAAGTCCTGGTTATCACTTACTTTATAGCAGCCATAAACCTTCCACTTATTCCCCCAACAGCCTCTCTTTTACCCACTTTCTTGAAATTAATAAGAAAAAAATGTCAGTTTGTCAGTTTGTTACAGAGAAACCATAAAATTCCTGGAGATATTTTTATGGGGGAAAATCTACTGACAAGTATTAATAATTGTTTAAACATGATGCTTCCGTAAATATTAATTCAATGATTCTGATTCTGTGTCGAGTGCACGAGCTTCTGAGCGGTGCAACAGTACATTTTTATGACACTACATAGCCTACAGTTGTGCGCGTTAAAAAGCTCCAAACTCTGCAAGCGATTTAGTCTCGAAACCCAGTCATTACACACTGTTACACCAGTCTCAAAACATCATGTGCGCTAATTAATCTCGAAACACACATTAGAAGTTGCATGTGGCTGAAATAATAATTGACGGATGACCGAGATACATGCTGTTCAATAAAATGTCGCATTTTGTTTAACTTAAGGTTAATGTTAAACTCTTGTGTTTTACATTAGTTTTCTACAAACTACAAACTAATGTATTTAATTAGTTAATGTATTTGTAACTAATGTACATTTGTATATACATACATAATGTATATTTATCAAATTAGATAATTACAGAATCTTATTAGCAATTGAATCGGCACCCAGGTATCAATATCATATCGGGTGGCAACTGGCGATTCCCGTCCCTAATGATTACTAGTAGAAGCCTAGTCTGTCGAAGATAAAACATTTATCTTTGTTAAATAGCAACATATTTCTAAAATGCATTAATTATTAGCTTTTGATTATGTGAGACATTTTCCATACAAATCCCTGTGAATCATGTCTTTAAGTTCGTACCGATACCAAAATGAGTCCCATCCCTGAGACTGGAGAAATCAGCAATTCTCTGATAAAATGTAGATTATGAAAATCTTTGGTGATTATTGACTAGCATTTTTGCTACCCGCTAACACTGGACCTACACATAAAATTGGCATGGTTGGCTTTATCATGGTGTATTATCATTTTATGCCCTTTACTTCATAAAACTCCAACATGGTATACAGTAGTTTTTATCGTCCCTTTTGACTGTGGCAGACTTTATCTGGGGTGCACAGGAATTCCCTGCTTAGGCGCCCTTATCCTTAAAGGCATCCATTGGTACTGCCATTATTTACAAGTGTAACAGCAAAGCATATTCTATCTGTTGTTGATTGTGATGTATTACATAAACGATTCCCAGCAGTACTTCATGCAAAGCCGTTCAGAGTGTCTAGAATAAATGCTGCCTAGGAGATTATAGTCCCTCGGATTACTAACCCAACAGATTACTATCACATGTGGTATCTTATGTGTATTTGAATGCCAAACTAAGTGTGTGTATGTGTGTGTGTATGTGTGTGTGTGTGTGTGTGTGTGTGTGTGTGTGTGTGTATGTGTGTGTGTGTGTGTGTATGTGTGTGTGTATGTATGTATGTGTGTGTATGTGTGTGTGTATGTATGTGTGTGTATGTGTATGTGTGTGTATGTGTATGTGTGTGTGTGTATGTGTATGTGTATGTGTGTGTGTGTGTGTGTATGTGTGTATGTTCGCAGTAATGCCAGTGGGCCTGTCTTGGCTCTGGGTCAGATCTCTAACCAGCACCTGGCACTACCACAATTGAGGAATACTACCATGCATCCGTTCTACACACACCACACACACACACACAATAGCGCACAGTCATAAACGTAACTGCCATGAGGGCTCACAAATCAGAACACACACACACACCACACGTCAGATGGAGGGCCAGCTGAAGCCATGTGCAGATGACAGTTTGGTGGATTTGAGGTGTAATTAAACTCAGTCTGTTTATAACTCTTCTCATTAAAGAGCATCGTTAGTGCCTGCAGATGCTCAAAATAAAAGGGGCTATTATTATTTATTTGGGAATGGGGTGATAAACTTCCTTTCAGAGCTCAAAGGCTTAGCTTTTCAATGTGAACTCATGGCTTCATGTCTGGAGGATGTAAACAAATGTTTCTCTGAAGGCATCAGCTTTCTTGTTTTTAACTTAAATTGTAAAATTAAAGAATGCAATTCTCAAGATTTTACTCAAATATTGAGAACAAGAATGATCCGTAATTCATTTCAGGAACGTAGTGATAACTTTTATATAGCTTTTAATATTGAAATCCATTTCTGAAAAAAAAAAAAAAAAAACATGGTGAGAAAACACTTTGTAAACAATTTAACGAAACAATATGATGTGGATTTAATTAACGAAATGGAAACGCATGTTTTAGTGTGATAAGCTACACCTCACCTAAAGATACAAATTAATAATTGGTTGTTTATGTAATAACCACAGAAACAACTTCTTGTCTGTTCCAACCACTCAGCATTCAGCATCCTCAATATATTAATACTGCAAAAATTATAGCCAAAGAGGTTCTTCAGGAAACCTGGAGATCTATTTCTAAAGACTACATTAAAAGACTACATTACTTAAAAAAAATTTTTTTTAAATCCTGCAGTGAGTCAAGTTACCCAGCTAGCAGCAAATTCCTATAGAGTAAGAAAGTATGTATATTTAAGGTCAAACTGACTGTTGTCATGAAAGGGTTCCACTTTTTTTTAAAAAAAAACTCAGCTGCACAGATCCAGAAATTCGGAAATCCTGTCGGTGTGTGGCTTTAGACATCAAACTTCGAGGTTTTCTGATATCTCACACAAAACCGAAGTTCTCATAATTTTTTCCTGCTATCAGAATATCACAAAACTCAACATATTATTATGAATATATATTTTGCTGGTCACAGAAACAACAGAAAATAACCATAAAAACATGTTCTTGTGCTATTTCTTCGCCTATGTGACCTTTTTTTTTTTTTGTCATGTTTGTGTAGTTGGTTAAAATAAAATTAAAATTCAGTTCATCATACTTCCTACAGTAGGTAGTCCCGAAAAAAGGATACCTACAGTATATGTCACTCTATATTGCATGATCCTGAGACAATCATAGTAATGCAGTGCCATCTTTTTACAGAAAAGTGTGGTTAATTCTTTTTCACTTCGTCTTGCTCTTCACATATGGGTAGATGGAGGAGCGGATCTCTGAAATGTGAAATGAATAGAAAATATAAAATAAATCCAAATACAGTGTTAAAGGTCACATGTATTTGTCACTTGTTGTACTGTATGTAGTTGGACTGCTTTTATCCTGGAAGGTTCCACCGGACTTATTCCACTGTAAGTGTATTTCAGACCTGTGGGACACTGAAAGCATGAGTTCATGTTCCTACAAACAGTCTTTCCTTGTCTCTCCTTCTCATTCCTGGTAAAGAGAAAGAACCAAGGAATTCCGCCCATGCTTTATTTTTACTTCAGTAATACTTAGCAACATAATTTGAAACACGGTCTCAGAGTTGTGGTATTAGCCTTTATTTGTTGTCTGTAATACGTTACACCACCAGTGTATCATTTATTATGTTTAAACCCCCTTAGCCAGTGTGTCGAAAGAATTCAAAGCTAATAAATAAATGTAAAGCTAAACCTTTATCATTATTACTTGGCACCTGAGCAACGTAACCGGCTGAGACCAGGTGAAAGGGATGGGATTCTGTGCGCATGTCACAAGGTTTGAACGATTGTTGTTGAAGCCATCGTTCTGTCAGGGTTCAAGGCTTTCTCCGGCTCTCAGGGTTTGGCAATAATGCTGTTTTCCCGTTAAACAGCTGTCCAGACAAATAAACATTGTTTTCTGGGATGAACAGAGCAACTCTTGTTTTTGAATAGAGGGGGAAGGGGCCTGGCGTGGCCTCGGCAACGATCCGATTGGTTCCCGGCTGGCCGCATCACTTGTGTATGTGTGTGTTTTTGTGTGATTGAGTGAGTGTGGGCATGTTTTATATCTTGATGGGGATCAAGTGTCCTCATAAGGATAGGAGTATCTGATAAGTGTGGGAACATATGGCTACATCCAATAAAGGAAACCTTTTGTTGTTGTTGTTTTTTTTCTTAAATGTAAAAGCAGTTTTTATTGAGGGGAAAAAAACGGGTAAAAGAATTTCTGGTTAGTAAAGTTAGGTTAAGTGTTGAATAAATTATCTGCATAAACAATGATGTCAACCCAAGGTCTTTATGAGGGTAGTAAGAAAAACCTGTGTGTGTGTGTGTGTGTGTGTGTGTGTGTGTGTGTGTGTGTGTGTGTGTGTGTGTGTGTGTGTGTGTGTGTGTGTGTGTGCATACTAAACATATAAACATGTCTCGCATTAACCAGTGTCCTACAACAGAGGGAGGAAGACACAACACACTGGTTAGGAATGCCAATGAAATTTGTGCCTGTGTGTCTTACACACACACACACACACACACACACACACACACACACACACACACACATGCTTTCTCACCCTTTGTGAAGACCAAATGCCTACATAATAAGTATACATGATATGACTATAACCTTGTGAGGACATTTCATCCCCATAAAGAAATTATTTTCACAAACAAATGATATTTTGTATTTTGTCTTGTTTTGCATTTAAATTAAAATAATTTTTTTTAAAAGCATTGGGGTAAATATTAGTGGTTTGGCTTTGTATGAGCTTTGTGTGTGTGTGTGTGTGTGTGTGTGTGTGTGTGTGTGTGTGTGTGTGTGTGTGTGTGTGTGAGGGGAAGGGGTTAAGCAAAGAAATTCTAGTGCAGGTATTCAGGACCTTCACACCAGACTTATCAGCTGAACCCTCGTGTGAAAATGGTTGCATAGCAACCTGCCTTACCCCTCTCGCTCCCGCCGCATTCCCTCCATCCCTGAGAGGGGGAAATAGAGAGAGAGAGAGAGAGAGAAGCTGCAGGATGGTGGACGTACTGTATTGGCTTTGACTTCTTGACAGCGACAGTGAATATTTTTTCTTGCATTTTGTAGCTCTGTTGTTTATCTCTGTGTAAGGAGGGGGAGAGAAAATAATAGAGATAGAATTGGAAAAAATGGAGAGGGAGTGAGCGCGAGAGAAAAAAGAGAGCTAAACGAGTAAGCCAAGAGGCAAGAGAGAGAAAAAGGAGGCAGGAAGGAAAGAGAGACTGGGTCAAGATGGGATGGATAAAGACAGGGAGGGTGAAGTGTGAGAGGAAGAAGCGAGAGGTACAGGCAGTGATGAGAGGAGAAAGAAAGAGCTAGAGGCATTGACAACTAGGAGTATCGAAGATAGACAGAACTGCAGAAGGAAGAATGATGTACCTTGAGCTCCTCTTCTCCTCGAATGTCCTGTCAGAGAATGTTGCATAGAAATGATTCGGCAGTGTTTTTTTTTTTTCTTTCTTTGTCCTTCTCACCACTCTGTAGCTTCTGCTTTTACTCTGTACTTGAGGACAATAGAAAAAGAAGTAGAAACCATTTATTGTCAAATAGGACAAGCAGAATGACATTTTCCTTTCAACGAGCAGAAAGATACGCACAGAAAAACATCATTTACAAACTCCAAGATATCTTCTAGAAGGGGGTGTGGCTTATAAAGTATAATTCTTTGCATATGTCTAATTCCAATTCTAACGCGAGCAACTTCACAAGTGAGCATTTGGTGAATGGAAAGGGACACCATGTAGCATGCGAAGTTAGAGATGTAAAGGTAATCAGTAGGGACAGGAATCACCAGGGACGAGCTGATACGATGTTACAGCAATGAATTTCAGCACCAAGATCCAGCAGGGGAGACGATTACCCACAATTCCGCAGCGCAAGAGAGAGAAAAATCATTGGCTCAGTTGTGATCATGAGACGCTCTGTGTCAAAACAAGAAGCTCATGCGTGATACATGATACTCGGCTCTCGTAAACCAAGACTTGCTCATTTTTCAAGTCAAAATTTATTTAAAAAAATCTTTGCTCGTCTTGCGGAACACTCGCAAACCGTGTTACTCGCAATCTGAGGTTCCACTGTAATCCGTTTCAGCCAACAAAAATTACCAATATTATCAATTTCCAAAACTATAATCATATAAAAACAATTGAAACATTTAGAGAACACATGTAAAATATGAAATAATTAACATTAAACTTCACTTTAATGTTTCAACTGTAAAATTAAAAATTCATTTTAGAGTCAGTGAGGCGATACATGAATTGTCACACTAAACAATCATGATACGTAACTGAATCGCACTGAAACCCCCCCCCCATCTTTGTGTAAGTAATTACACTGTAATCTGATAATGTAATATATGTAATTATAACTGTAATGTGATACATATTTCAATAGCGA
This sequence comes from Clarias macrocephalus, assembly GCA_011419295.1. Taxonomy (NCBI): domain Eukaryota; kingdom Metazoa; phylum Chordata; class Actinopteri; order Siluriformes; family Clariidae; genus Clarias; species Clarias macrocephalus. The sequence goes on from JAAGKR010000166.1 coordinate 270,138, forward strand.
TTCTTTGATGGCTCTAAATAAATAACAGGTTCTGATAAATAAATAGACAAAAAAACATATTCCAGACTTGAGGAAAATCCAAAATCCCAAGTACAGCAAGGAGGGTGAATTGAAGAAAACTTTGCAATGAGACAAAAGTATATAAATAGTCAGAGTAATTAAGGGCTAAACTCAGAACATGTGCACACATTGGGGGGGAAAAAACCAATGACCAAACACAGGACAGGAATAGAACCAAAACACGAGCGCCTGACAAAGCAAACAAAAAGCACATGGAGCTTGGAACCATGAATTTGTGACACTGCTGTTAACTTGAGGCTAACATAACATTAACATCCTGTAGCCTAGCACAAATTAGCATTTTTGTAGGTGTAATGACCAGACGAAGGGAAGTTGTGTACAAGTTAATTACAACTCCTTAGTACTTAAAACGGATCATTTCCAGTCTAGACGGTGGGATTAAGCGCAGGACCATGCTAATGTAACGTAGCCGGGTTAAACATGAATCTAAAACTGATGGCGTCTTTCTAGTGCAGTGGATATGGAACAAAACTTTCAGATACAGTGTTGGTTCAAAATACTGGAGAGATTAAAAAAA
>JAAGKR010000167.1:0-28651 GCA_011419295.1 Clarias macrocephalus
GCCACCCAGTCTGAATATGAACAGTCTGGTTGAGTTCTCCTTGTATCTGCTGTATTCATAATTCATAAAGTTAAAATGGAAGAATTAGAATCCAAAAGTGTCACAGTCTGTCAGAGCAAATACACCATACTATTACAGCAGAGATACCAGTACACAGGCTTCACCTTTCACCAGCATACGAGTAAAGTATAGGTTTCATTTATATATTATACATGTGATGGATCTGGCATATTCAAGTGGACTATGAAATTTATGCTTCAATTAGATTTATTGTGAAGCATTTTCTTGCAGAAATAACATTGAAAGAATTCCTGATTCTTTTTTTCAACATAATTCCACAAACAACAACGAAAAAATATTTGTCCCAAACACAGTGGTTAGCCTCCAGGGTCGAGGGTTCGATTCCCTCCTCCATGTGCTTGATGGATTTCCTCCGCGTTTCCTCCCACAGTCCAAAGACATGCAGATTAGGTTAACTGGCGTTCCCAAATTGTGTGTGATTGTGTGTGTGTGTGTGATTGTGTGTGTGTGTGTGAGTGATTGTGTGTGTGTGTGTGTGTGTGTGTGTGATTGTGTGTGTGTGATTGTGTGTGTGTGTGATTGTGTGTGTGTGTGATTGTGTGTGTGTGTGTGATTGTGTGTGAGATTGTGTGTGTGATTGTGTGTGTGATTGTGTGTGTGATTGTGTGTGTGATTGTGTGTGTGATTGTGTGTGTGATTGTGTGTGATTGTGTGTGTGTGTGTGATTGTGTGTGTGTGTGTGATTGTGTGTGTGTGTGTGTGTGTGATTGTGTGTGTGTGTGTGTGAGTGATTGTGTGTGTGAGTGATTGTGTGTGTGAGTGATTGTGTGTGTGTGAGATTGTGTGTGTGTGAGATTGTGTGTGTGTGAGATTGTGTGTGAGATTGTGTGTGTGATTGTGTGTGTGATTGTGTGTGTGATTGTGTGTGTGATTGTGTGTGTGTGTGTGTGTGTGTGTGTGTGTGTGTTCTACAATGGATTTGCACCCTGTCCAGGGTGTACCCCACCTTGTGCCCCAAGTCTCCTGGGACCCTGTTTAGGATATGCCATATAAAAGATGAATGAATTAATGAATATAATTTTAAAAAACACATTACAGAGAAAAAACAAACAAACAAGTAAATTAAGTTTTTTAGATAGATACATTATTTTGTTCCCTTCACTCCCCTGTTAGCCCACCCCATTTCCCCATGAGTGTCCTCAAGTTTCCAGAGCTGATGCCAGTTTATCCTTTGGGAAACTAGAGGTTGCCAATTTCCCTTCATAATCGGTTTCGAATAAAGAACATTGGTTAATTCTGTTAGCTCGAGATTTAGTGTTGGAGTCTCTTTCCTTTTGGAACTTGATCTTTAGTTGAAGAAAAATCTTTTTAAAATTCCAACATTACTACACTAGGTATGGAGATGAAATTTGTTACACAACACGGTTTTAATTAAGAGAAATCCAAAGATTGTATGGAATAATGGAAAATTTAAACCCTAAATGCCTGATAATGGCTAGGATGACCGATAGGATTCTCATGATGATGTAAAAGGAAAATAAACACTCTTGGCTAGCCTGAATGTGTGTGATAACAGATGAGGAGAAAAAAAGGCGAAATAGTCTCGATGGCCTTGCTTTTTTCCTGGAGCTCTATAATATTTCCAGGGCATTTGATCGATTTACTCAATTTCCAGGTGTTTTTCCTGAGAAAAATGACAGAGAATAAATTTCCAGGTGGTCATTTCCAAGTGAAAATCCCTAGAATGCTGAAGATCATCGAGTTCAAGTTAACCATCCTAATTTAACTCCACCGCAGCTTTTGCATACTTCAGCTTCAACCATTTCAAACCAAGTGCTACACTTTGATCATCATCAAATATAGTCGAGGGATATTTACGAAAATGTGAATAACCACATGGTCTCTTCACAAGTCCAATAGATACTGAAGACTTATTCAGAGACTCAGAGGATTAACCTTCTGATTCTATGATGCTGTTGAACTTGGCTCCAAGTCTAGAAGCCTGAGTCATATAAACTGCAATTTGAAAACCAACCTACAATTTGAAGCGGTTGGAGGATGTTTTTTTAAAACAGGAGACATGGTCATGGTTAGGCTGAGGACTATCTGTGGTATGCAGTGATTTCTTCGATGTTTTATACAAGCGCAATACCGTGAACAGTGAACAAGCCAAAAAAACCCAATACAGTATACATGCTTTACTCTTATTTAAGGTGGAGACCACATCTGGGCAAAGAGGAAATGTGCAAAAACTCTCTTCTAGAACTCACATCATGAAAAACAGAGGTTATACACACAATACATATTTACACTGACATATTTCATGCAATGTATTGTACAGTATTTTTAAAATATTTAGAATGTTTTTCAACTGTTAAACACAAATGGGTTCATCCGATATTCAAATGACCATTTTTCCTACCCACAAAACCAACTGTTATACATCAAATCTTACAAGTAAATACACTAAAAAAATGTTTACCGCTATGATTTAAAACCCTGAGCTGACCTCAATCATGAAGCCTAAGGGGCTTTCCAAACAGGCTAGCTGTAAAATCTCCATGCGTGTCTGTGTAGGGAGGAGTGTTAACTCGGTAAGCTGATCTCTTCCTGAAACAAAAACACACACTTGGCTATGAAGTGAACTTGGTTTTCCAGGAGCATCTCTAGAGCCTTCATATGAATGTGTGGAATGTAGACACATACATAAACACACACACACACACCATGGGAGACAATGCAAGGAGAAATGGAACCAGACTAAGGAATCGTATGCAATATGGACAGACATGGACCAATATCAGGGCAGAGCACTCCAGGCACCTCTGTTTGTGCTTAGTTTTCTTCTGACATGCATTATCAATATCCTTTGGTATGGAGGTGGTGGATAATCATATATTTGGAGACTTTTCTGAGACTTTGCATCTTCAATTATCCTTCTCACTTACATCTTCTTCCGCTAAAGTTAATTACCGTCCTGGAAATTTTTAAGCATGAACCGAGTTTATAGCCATTTGTTGCATATTTGTGTATTCATCAATCTTCCAACTTTTAATGCCTGAGTGAATGTGTTCTCTTATGTGAGTAATGTAAACACATCTAACTCATTAATGAGAGTGATTCACTTACCGTTTGTGCTTAAGAATTTCTGTTGGTGCCAATAATGATAGTTCATATTTAGTAAGTAAATTATTTATATCCTTAGAATAAATCAACACCAATTATGAGTTCGATTCGTTACCTTTCTGTGCCAACAATTCTGGAGCCGACTTTAACCCAGGTCTTGGCTCAGAAATGCATCATCTGTGCTACATTTAAAAAGCCCTAGACTATGGAAAAGAAAAAAAATGCTGTTTAGTCGACTGCACTCATCCTAAAAAAAAGTTTGGAGTCTCTTCCTGGGTGTGGTGTCCAGGAGTGATGGAGCACTATGACTTTAGCACTCTCGCTCATTTTGCACACCTGATGTATTGTAGGCTCAACAACTGCATAAAGTTGAAGAAGAAAGAACATAAATCTTTATAAATCTCTGTAGAGCTGTGGCCTTCCATGATCTGAGTTTGATACAGAAAAGGAAGGCAGATGTGATACTCAGATCAACTGAGTATTGTTAAGAGTTTGAGTTTTCCCTGTTAAATTTTAAAATTAAATTGCAACAATGTTTAAAATCTAAAACATTATTCTTTAGAAAATCATACAAATGGTTTGTAATATTTCGCTAAAGGTGTCAAGAAAATCAAAACTGAAAAACAGCAAACTGCTTTTTCAAAAAAGATTTGTTTATATGAAAATGTTATTGTAGTACAACAAATTTCAAAGTATCACAAGCTTAACTAATATTTTTTTGATTTAACCTTTATTTTACAAAAAGATTTAATTAGCACAACTGCTGTAATACACTGCCTGACAAAAAAAAAAAAGTTGCCATCTCAGAAGAGTTAATTTTATTGACCTGTATGAAACAAAGAAAACATTAAAAGGTACGTACTAATGCATTGTTAAAACCTGGAATGAAAATTTGCTCTGAAAAATAAACAAGAATGTAGAATCACTTAAACATCTGGTGAAGCTGCAAAGTAAAAAAAAAAAAAAAAAATCAGGTGCAGTGTCAGGGTCATGCATTGTGCCTACTATACATAGCTCTGGAAGCAGTGTTATGATCTGTGGTTGCTTCAGTTCTAGACTGAGCAACGTTATGTGGCAATAAGTCAGCTGAATGTACTGAATGACCAGGCTCACTCATCAATGGAGTTTTTCTTCTCTGATGGCACAGGGACATTCCAAAACTCAAATTGTGAAATAGTGGTTTTGGAAGCACGAGGAACAATTTTCACGCATGAATTAAACATTAATATTGTAATAATAACAATAATTAATAAACATTAAAAGATAAAGGCGGTGGATTAAATATTAGAGTTCTTTATTTTGGCCAGTCAGTCTATTAAGAGCAGTTATGCTTTACAAAGTGTCACTTCTACTCTTATTAACACTAATATCACAGCTGATCATAGTAGATCTTAATGCACTTGAATTTCATATAATTATAAACATGATAAAATTTAAATAGTCCCTAAAGCATTAGGAACAAAATACTAGATTATTATTACTACTACTACTAATAATATTATTATTATTTAATTATTTAAAAAGTCTTATTTAAAAAATTTGATATAATATCAGTTCTTTGGTGGCCTCTGAAAATTCTGTAATTACAAACTTGTTCCTTATCATAACAAACGAGAGGTTTGCATCAATCAAGATCTTTCCTCTATTCACGTTTGCTCAGGTGTTTAGACATTATGCCAAGGTAGAACTTTTAGGAGACCACATTAGAGCTTGGCTCGGAGGGATCCCACTACCGGCTTGTCGGAGCAAAACTCTGCCCACCAAGATGGACGTTCCAGAACGCTCTTTCCCTGCATGACAGCGGCCCACAAGTTCTTATAGAGCTGAAGTACAAAATACAAAAGCATAATACGGATTATATACTTTACACATGTCACACTAGTATCTTGCCACATTTAGCTCATGTATGATACTCTCATATAAAAAGCAAACAAAAAATCAAGTCATGTCCTTTAATACCATTAAAGGGAACCTGATATGCTAAATTAATTTTAAGCCATTTTCAGACAAATTCTTTTCAGACAATAAAAGACTTTAATTTACTGTCAACCTGAAGCACTTTTTGTTTTGGCGTCTTTTTCCATTCTTTCTGGCAAAAATGCTCGGGATCAATTAAATTATAAGGCAATCTCCCATACACAGCTCTCTTGAACCCATTCCACTGGTCTGGTCTGTGATAGGATTTAGATCTGGCCTTGACTGTGCTGTTTCAACCATTTATCTTTTCTTTGACTTGGATTTGTATTTCGTGCCATTATAATTTTTTTTTAAAGCTTCATCTGTCGATCAGCGGCCTGCAGGTTTTGTTCCAGAATACATTGGCATTTAGAGAGATCCATGATTCTCTCTATCTCTCAAGTCCCAGTTCCAGCTAAAAATAAGCAGTCTCATAGCATGGTGCTGCCACCACCGTAGTTTACTCTGGAGATGGTGTTCTTTTGGGTGATATCTTGCTTCTGCTCCAAAATAATCTCTTAGAAATATACCAAAAATGTTATGCCTTAATCTTATCAGACCACATTTAGCTATATGATTTGAGAAAACTTGGGCTTGTTTTTTTTTTCTTCCCCTTGAGAAGTGGCTCCCATCCAGTGGCCCTACCCCACAGTCCAGTCATGTAAAGAATATGAGAGAGTGTTAGATTGCTGCCACATGCAGGGAGTGACCAGTACCCGAGTCCTTTCATCCATTTTGGATGCATGTGATGATGACCTTCATGGTGTACACCTACTGTTTTAGAAATTCCTTTGTACCCCTCTCCCAAGTGATACTTTATGAATCTTGTGCATGCTCATACACTTTTGAAACTAAGAACATCATATGAAACAGCTGATCTTAATTTCTTGGTTAATTCTGAGCACAGCCATGAACTCCATTATAAAAGGGTGTGTACAGTACACAACACCACACCCAGATTATTGTTAAAAAAAAAAAAAAAATCTCTTCATTTTTTTCCCCTAAAGCAAAAACAGATTCTATCCCCATTTCAATTTGTTAATTGCTGGATCACCTAAACGTAAGATCAGATCTGACATGATTTACCTCAGGTTAATTTTTTACACCTTAAAATCCTAGAATTTTAACACAAGCCTTTTTATATTCACTGCATGTTTAATGAAACATCTGTTTAGTTCTTCCGCTACAATATTTACACAAGCATAGTTTCAGCAGGCTTCAATCAAACAATGCAGTCTGTTTTTTTTTCCTTTCTTTTTTTTATTTTATTTAGAAATCCCTCTTACAGGAACTTAAGGAGACGAGTCAGACAATTGGCCCAGTGCCAGAACGAAGAGTACTTTTCCTGTAAAAACCAACTCGGCTATAAACAGGGCAAAAGAGTGTGAGAGCGGCCAGTGGAATTACTGAATGCAGCTGATGTAGTGTGTGTTTCACTGTTTTGTTGAATGTCTGGGTCGCACTCTTTAGTCTTTTATTGAAAGTCTGAATCCTGTTTTCACTTGCTCAACTCAGTGCTTTTAAACTGATTTTTAAATAGCTAATGTAACAGAAATTAGAATTGCATGTCTGCAGCACAACATTTGGTTTCATTGAAGGCATAAGCATATTACATTATATAAGTCAATTCAATTTAGTACTAATGCATCATTGTTCTTACTCCACTAATTCTAATAGGAAATGTTTTACTTTTACTTTTATATATATTGTTTATGTTAATATGTGTGTAATTGTGCACTAGAACAGATTTATAGTTAGATTTTATATTGTAAAAGAAAATCGACTGTTGTGTTATCAAAAAATTTGCATGAAATCTTATGCATGATTTTGGCTCCCACTTTGCGATGAGAGATTCCTGTCCTTGAAATCAAATGACAAGAAAAGACCAGAGTTTAAAAAAAGCAAACTGGAGAAAATAAATAATCCAAAAAAAAAAAAACATCTACACCAAATTATAAAGAAATGGGCTGTTTTATCATGCAAAAAATCCTGTATAGGACAAAACCAAAACCACCATTCCTAAAGGTTTTACAAATTTCTCTGCTGCCCAGGTTTATCCAAAACTCCAATGACAGGAAGTCGGGAGAAGTGTGTGTGTGCCTCTATGTTTTCCTAGCTGGGTGTTGAGCAATACCAAGTCTCTTACCTCACCATCTGCTTTGCCAATGGGTGAGTTCAGAATAAAGTCAGGAGGAGCGATTACATCAACCAAAGCCACAGCATCATCTTTCAGCTAGCAGGAATTAAAATCACACACTTTAGAATATGACCGCTATTATTACAAGTGTTGTTTACACTTACATGTATGTGTTTTTAGGCTGACCTGTCTACACAGCGTGAGGATAGCATTCTGCATGAAGTCAGCTGGCTCCTTTCTGGACAAATAGCCTCCTAGACAGAAACAGTAAAATTATTTCACACGATTTCCACATGATTTGTGATCGAGAAGGTATGGGGGGAAAAATCAAAAAAAAAAAAAAGGCGTACCTTGGTAGAGAATGGCCATGTGGTTCGTGAGGGTCCAAAGCCCGTAAAGGGCACACAGCTTCCTCAGAACTGATTGGACACTTGGTGGGGTTTGATCATCCCTAGTCATGTCATGAAAGCGCTGCAGAACTGTGTGCTCAATGTAGGCTATAGCCAATGAGCGACAGTAATACACCTACAGTATATACACAGTAGAAGCAGAAATGAAAAGAGAAAAATCTTCAAACAACAGCTTTATGACCACCTTTACAGATCCATCTGTAAAAACAAATAAGGAATGAACCCTCTGAGACGTGAGAGAAAAGAGCACTGATTCAGTCAGGCTCAAAGAAATCAGCTTCTAATGTCACACACTGGATCTGGGTGGGGGAAATATTTTTAAAAGGTTATTAGTTTTCTGCATTGTGAGAAAAGATGAGTGGGGATTTAAAAAACACAAATTGAGGTCATTTGGCAGGAAATGCTTTGTTTTGTAGACAGGGAGTATGAATCATGAAGGCAAAATGAAGTCAAGAGCAGGAGGGTGTGGAGTAACATGTGGAATTAGACACACACTGGGTGGAGCTGGACAGCATCCATATTTGTAAAACTCTGGCTATTATGTCATGCATTCATGCAGCCCCTTGTATGTCATACTGTACAGGCAAAGCTCTAAAAACCCAAACCCAAGGCACACCCTATATCTAAACATGTTGTTGCTAAAGTAGCATGAGGATTTAATTCACCCTAAATGTGACTAATGCAGATATGCACCGGTTATCTTCAGAAACATGCAAACACATTGCATAACACATTAAGACTTTCTGGTATTTCCATTTCTGGTCTTATTAAATTCCTGGGTGTTTGTGGCAATGATTTGTGACAAAGCAAACTGGAAAGAAAAGCTCTGCAGGACTTCAGTACAATATAAACCTCTGGTCCTTGAAAAGGTTTCATTCTGTATACTGCTCATCCTATACAGGGAGATGGAAAGCTTTGAGGCAATCCGAGGAGCCTCGGGGCACGAGGTGGGGGTGCACCCTGCACAGGGCACCAATCCATCGCAGAGCACACAGGCACACACTACGGGGAACTGTTCACGTCATTTAGCCTAACCAGCAGGTCTTTGGACTGTGGGGGGAAACCAGAGTACCTGAAGTAAAGCAAAGGGAAAACTACTTAGTTTTACTGAGGGAAAACTAAATAAGTAAAATGAGGAAACCAAGAAAAGATTATACAATATACACATTGTAGACATGATGAGCAGACTTTGTGCAACTGAAAAGGAATTCATGCATGTGAATACAAACCTGTCAGTCATCGCTCAAACAAGTACAGAATCAATTCTGGTTACAGCCTGCAGGGTTTAGGCACAGTGTAAAAACCCTTGAAAAGAGAGATTCTGGAACTGCCAGTTAAACAAAAAAAACTGCTTAAAACCTTAGCCACATTGAGCAGGGAAAAAGAAATATAAATTTATTAGCTAATGCATTGATTTGCCAAAAGCTCAAGTAAGCTTGTCCAGTCCTATGTTTCAGTTGTCTGGAAAGCTAATTTTCTAAGTAACGTCACCAAGGCCTTGGAAAATGTTTTGGCTGTGAGATGTGATGCTCTGTCACAGCGCTAGGCAATGTTACAGAAATGAAAAAAATATATAATTCTTGAGTCTGAATTATTATTAAATATTATAATTTTTTTGTTCTTACATAATGCAACAGAAAAAAACTATTGATTTACAATTTCTTTGTTTTAATTAGAAGGAACTTTTTTTATTATGGAAAATTTATTTAAAATAAAAAAAAAAAAAGTAACATCACCCTATAGTGTGTACAACAACAGTGCAGACAATGGTTCTTTTTGATAAAGAATATTTACTGTTTGCACTATTTCCTATACTATAGATGGAGCTGTTACTATTTTATTGCACAACTGGTTTACGACAGAGTAAATAAGGACCGAGTCGGGACATAAAAAGCCGACGCAACTGACAGGTTCACTTATGGTATTCTTAAATCCTTCTTAAGTTTCCTCTTAGTTTAAAGAGTGATGTTATATTTCCAATCCTATTTTGGTGTGTGTGCACGTGTGCTTTTAGTTGTCTTAGCCAATGTGTCTGATGTAGTGATGTAGTGTGATTCGTGAGTGTATACCAAACAAAGTCAATAAGAGATAAAGTTTATTTTCTTTCTCTAGCTGTGTGGCATGAAACTGGAGGCTGATTTGTTTCACTCCAATCAGTTTCATACAAACTCCCATTTAATCTCTCTATATGGTTTACACAGTTAAGAGTTTAAATCTTAGTAATTTTCCACTGAATTATGCCAGAAACCAGGTTATTTTGAATGTTTACCTACTAGGGACTATTTACTCAGGAATAACAGCCTGTTGGATTTTCTGCACCTACTGTAGGTAAGCAACATGAAGACACTGCGTATACACACATGTGTCACAGGGGTGTACGGGAGGAAGATTAAAAGTGTACCTGGCTGTTGTTGCGTGCCTCAAAGTCTCCCATCCCCAGAGCCTTCTGCTCACTCATCTTCCTCTGACTCTCCCCCAGCAAGAAACATACCAGCCACTTATACGCTGCCAGAGGCACTAGACCACAAATATGAAATATATATTTAAAAATAAATAAATTGTACATCATTGCTTAAAATACACAGCACATTTTGATGTGGTCTGATGTTATAATAAAAGCCTATGCAGTGGTAATGTTTCTTATACAGACATCAGCTTTTATGGTATACCTTTTATAATGGTAATAAAAATGTAAAACAGCAATGAAGAAAAGCTTACGTGCTGTAACTTGAAAAAAAAAAAAAGAGTTAGTAATAGTAATAATGTTAATGTTGGAAACAGGTGGTGATTGTACAGCTGCTCTGGATTCGATCAGGTATTTGGCATACAATTCCCTGCATGCAGAAACTCCCATACACCCATTAGGGATTTGGAAACATAATATTATGCGCTTACTTCTTATCATTAGTGTGAAGGAGTGAACCCTGATGAACAGAGATAAAGAAAAAGCCCTGAAGGAAAGTGGAGGACCAAATTCGCCTGCCAAATATTCATCTGTTTCCTCCTTACTATTGTTTTTTGACAAATATAATAAATAACACATAATAAAATAGTTTCCAAAACCACTCCAAATTTGCATTTTAAACGTCCGAAAAATGTTCAGATTATAAATATCAGGGTACAATATACAGTAAGTGGCTCGAAAGAGAAAACCACGCGTGACACCAGAAAAAGCCTTAGGATGGAAAGGGGCATGGAAATGGAAATTTGGTTTTGACATTTGGAAGATAATGAGACCTCCAGGTCTGTTCAAAAACAGACCTTTTCTATAAAAGAAAAGATCACACACTTTGCTTGATTTATTTTGCAATTTTTCCCCCATGCAAAATTTGTCAGTTAACAGCTAGACTGCATTTGAAAATCTAAAACAAAAATAAGAGAAACCAATATGTGGAATATGGACAGATATCCGAGCTTCTGCTAGACCATAAAATGCATGCAATCGTATTGCTGCAACCAAGTTTCCAGCAGGATAACAGATCAGAGTCAAAGCTACAATGCAGCAAGTCGTAACTTTGTTAAACCGTTCACCGAGTTTAAAACGTCCCCTCGACTCACTGTTTGCATGTCATGCTGAGTGTTTTGCACAGTAACTATTGCAACTGGCCAATCAAAAACCTATTCCTCTGACCTCAGTTGCCAGGTAACAGCCGGTCGTGTCATGAGCAGAGGAATGAAGTCAGTAAAAGTGTGCAGCTGTGTGGCAGATGTGCAACAAAGGCCTCTGTGCAGCATGAGAATCTCCAGAGCAGAGAAGCACTCTCGCTAATAGAAAACACATTCACCATGATACCGGGTACGTTATGAAGGATTCCTCTCACTCAGATTTTTAGGTGGCAAGTACGCACCCACTTTGGATGCGGTATGAGGAACATATGCTTCTCTTTCTTTCTTTTGGGTAAATAGGTAAATTGGCTTATTATGGTCCTCCCTGTACAAAAATGTCAACCTGAAGGATAGAGTTCAAACTTTTTATGGTAAATTCTACAATGTCATTGTTGCGCACACTACCTGCTGAGTCCATGCACTCCTCTACCGTGGCAGCTGTGAACCTGCTTTTAAGAATTATTTTCCAGTCGTTCAGGAAGTTGACCGTCTCCAGAGGAGACTCAATCCTTCCTTTACCTAGAAAGAAAGAGAGAGACATACACTGTGAATCAAAATGTGTCACATAAACTACCAACAAATTAGCATGCAGACATTAAAGTTCTCATTAAAAAGATCTACACACTGAGGGACACACCTTGCTGCTGGTGCTGGAGCAGACTAAGAAGGTAATTGCTAGTTTGCTGCAAAAGGACGTTGTTGTCCCCCTCATATGTGCAGTTGGGGTCATTGTCATCACGCAGGTCTCCAAGGCGGTTCACTAGAGAATGAAGACCAAAAGTACTTTTATTAGCTCATAATAAATCATAACATGCTAATGGTATATTGATTATTTAAAATGAATCGAAATACATCACATTAGGTTCAGTAAACTCTTTGACTGATATGCCCAAAATTTTGGGCATATTTTATATATATATATATATATATATATATATATATATATTTTTTTTTTTTTCCTTCCTTAAAATAGTGAGCTTCTTCTCCTAACACAGTCCTGCTCACAACATTAAGTGTTTTGATCAAAGTGATTTAATAATCTAACTTCATAATTCATTATAATCTACAATATCTACGGTTATTTTCCAAACATCACTATTTCCTAACATATTTCCAAATCCTGTATTTTGTCAGCGCACAGTTCAATATTTCACACTGATACATGCACACATCAGTCTGGGTTGAAATAAATGAGTTCTTAACGTGAACAAAGAGCTTCTTGTGTCAGGGTAGCATGGATTAAACTCACTGGCCAGGTATCCATGCCCTCCGCAGGCTTCACGGCATTCCTGAATGCCCCGCTGAGCCGTCCATGAACCCAGGGGCTTACTGGAGCATGACATGGCATGAATCTCTCTACCCAGTTCAGCCTTATAATAAAGCACGGTGCCACACATACAAACAAACAAAAGGACATAACTTAATGCGCAAGAGGAAATAAAACCTCCCGAGTAATTGCACTTGACTGGAAGGTATTGAACTAAATGGACTGCAACCTGATATACCTGTCTGTCACTGTCGTCCTTCATCAAAAGACCGATTTGAAACTCCACAAAGTTCATGTTAAAGGATTTGGAGAACAGGTCAAGTGCATAGGCCGCTGCTATATATGGTACAAGTCGCCATTGCTGCAACAGAGAACACATGGGCAAAAATGTTATCCTCAACATTCACCTACAAAAAAAATTAAATATAAAATAACTTAAAAGTCCATGATCTATTAAATAAAGGATGAGGTCTCAAGTTGCACAACAGTAAAGAATTCAAAGCGCTGACGGTTCTGGTGAATTTGCAGCGCCACTGCCACACTTGGCTGGGAATCTCAGGAAGTGTAATTTGCTCTGCTTTCTGGATGGAAGGAATGACATTACTCTGTCTCCTTACAATCAGAGCAGAACTAGTCTGGGCTGTTATATACAGAATGGAAAAGGCAGTTCTCCGCTAAGCGCTGGTAGTGCAGTTCAAAAAGACGTAGTGGCTTCATATATTTGCCCTTCCCCTCTGATATATAGCCATGATGTGATCAAACAATCCTACATTTGGAGGGAATGGACTTGATTTCTTGCTCTATGAATGAATAAATAAATACAATTCTGAGGTCAGATGGAGGATGTTGAGCTCCGTGAAAATATTTTTTGGAATTTCATGAGGATGCTGAGCTTTTCTAGACATATCAGGGCTGTATTAATACCCTAATCTAAAGAGGGAAAAAACTAGCTTCTTATCATAAGCGCACATTCTTAGTTACTTTAAAAACTAATAATAATAATTCTATACTCTATTTTGCATTATATTATATTATCAAGAATAAATGATTTAGCAAAACAAATATTAATTTCTGGCTCAAAGTTCAAGCTTAAATATTCTTAATTCTTCAACAAAATTATGTCATGATAAAAAATAAGCAAACATCCCAACATAGAACAATGTTCACAAGTGATCTGCTATGACTTGCTTTTTGTAAAATATGGATCAGTCAGATGTACAGCTTTACAAATGGCACCTGTAGCTGGTACTCCAGTACTGGGATCTCTTCATCATCTTTAGGCCCAAACTGCCGTCGTGTGGCTGAGAACCGCACAGCAATCGTCAATGCTGACTTCAGGTTGACCACTGCCATTCTCGTTATGGACACTCTTCCTCCAGACAAGGCACCTAGTGAGGCCCCGAAGCGTTTATTAGGGTCCTGGAAAAAAAAAAAAAAAAGGAAAGAAAGGAACTATTTGAGCCTTGCGTGACAATTCCATCAAGAAAAACACTTAATGATTAGTCATGCAGCACGCCTATTACAGGATCTGGGCTAAAACATTCTGCTTGTCCTCTTCACATATTTTCATCATTGTAAAAGGATGTTAGCACCAGCATTCTTTATTTAAAATAAAAACATGTGCATTCTTTCATGCATATCTAGAAACAGCCTATTTCCCCCCGTTTTTATGGCTTTTCACAATAACTCTCAACACTGCTGGTGCGATATTGCATGGAAGCTGCACACATCATACAAAACTATAATATTAGAAAGTCATTATGCAAGTCTATTGCATAACTTCATGCAAAAAGAAAACTTAGAATCCTTTTACAGTTTAAAGATTGTGGTCTTGTTTGAACAAAGTATCTACTGGTATCGGTAGGTTTTTTAGACCAGAGTATTCTGCGGACCTTAAAAGGGGTCACGTATTGTCCATCTGGTGTCACGTCCCCCATTTTGTTGAGCAGATTTTCCCGAGGGATCCTCACATTGTGGAAAACTACAAAACTTTAACACACAAACCATCGAAACATTATGCAGACACAAACACAGACCCTTTGATACTTCCTGAACACATATGCAAGTACAAACATTCAACAGTGTACAGTATGTGAGATCAGTTCACCATATACACATACACTGCCATCTAGTGGCAACTCAATTAAATGTTCCCCTTTACCTCTGTGTGGACACACAACTCACCCGTTGTCTAGTCCGTTTTGGCCCACTTTCTTGCCCATGTCTCCAACCATTACCCCTGGCATTGCCAGTAAGGTTTTGGGATCTCTAACCTGCAATATTAAAACCACATGACATGACCGTACATTACAATATTGAAATGGACAGTATATGTTTTAGTCACAAACTGTCAAAAGCACTCACTTGTTAAAGTCAGTAAATAAACGGATTAGGTAATGCAGACTAAATTAGTTGAAAAAAGGGTACCTGAACCACAAAAGAGTGCAGGCCATGACAGACTCCATCAGGCGTGTGCAGCTGAGCAAACACAATAGCATGGGTGGCAGTTTTCCCCAGGTTCCCAATCCAGAATTTTGCTGCCTCGAAGTCTGGGGAGTTTATTATGAACTCCTTTTTGAGGAAATGCAGACAAAGTGGAGGAAAAAAAAAAGAAGAAGAAGAAATAGCGTCAATTATGATTACCCATGTTACACAGCTAGAGAGTTCCAACAGCACCACTATTTTTTTCTTTGCCTAATGTAAACTGTCTAAACCAAACCACAGACTCCAGAACAGCAAAACTGGTGAAACTGACTGGTCTTTTTATTCTCGATGACTAAAATCTTCTTTAACAAACACCAATTAAAACCTATTAAATATATAATATATGTTTTATAACTACACAGCAGCCGCTCTGAAGAGATTACTCAAAAAGTCACGTAGTTTTGAAGATCTTTAGAGAACCATGGAGAAAGCAGACGGAAATCTAAGAGACAGGAATGGTCGCCTTGGCCCGTTTCCCCAGAATCTTTATTGTTCTTTCATTATCAGTGAGGCTACAAGATAAAACACACCAAATACGTAATCTTGCCCTACTGATGCAGGTACACAACATTTAAATAATAATTTCCAAAGTAACGATTTAATCCTCATTCTGTTTGTGTGGGCTCAAATGTCGAGGGAGTAAAAAAAATCTGTGGTTCCTTGTGAGACAGCACCAGTGAGCCAGTATGCTCATACTGTATGGGTTATGAATAAAAGAGTACACAGCACCTACCTTCGGTATGCACTTTTACTTAGCTATTTATAGTGTATTCTTATAGTGCATGCTTTTATAACTGTTAATTTATATCTGCAAGATTTATTTATTTTAAATATATTAATGTGATGCCAGAGTAGGGTGTTGTGAGAGTGTACCTGGCTGCTGGGGTCGTATGTTGCTGTTGTTCTAATGAGCCTTGTGTTGCTGCCATGGCTCAGTTCTGTCAGTGCAAAACAGCCATATATCTAAACACACAGAGACAAAACACTGAAGGAAGTGGCATTATGAATACAAATTCACACAAATTTGAAACATCCTTCGTATTTCACCATGCTCTCATAAACAAGGAACCAGTTATTGGTCAGTACATTATTGATAATTATAATTATTGTCACTGAATTTACCACAGAGACATCAATGAGAAATCCAGTTTGACAAAGGCATGTTTAGGTTTAGACCAGGGGTGTCCAAATCCAGTCATGGAGGGCCAGTGACCAGCACAGTTTGTAATTCACCAACACCTAAACACACCCACTGAACCTAGTAATTAACAGATTATTTAAATTAGCTGTGTTTGAGAAGAAGAAGCACCAAACTGTGTTGGACACTGGCCCTCCAAGAATGGATTTGGACACCCCTGGTTTAGACTGTTGCAATCTTAGCATTGGTCCCAATGTTTGGTATTGTTTTTAAAAGCTATATCCTACAGCAATTATCTATATATGAAAAAAATTTATTACTTTGCTAATTAAAGAATTAGAACTTTTCTTATATATTTGGTTATGAGCCAAATAAGCCACAATTTCCCTAAACCGAGTATGAATTAATCCCATAGTAAGTCAATGTTAAATAGGAAACAGGATTTAGCCTCAGGCAACTTTTGACTTACTTTTAAAAATCAGCTTATTTTAAAATTTACAAGGGTTGTTCAAGTCAAACCAAGAATTTTGATAGGACAGAATAACAGAACACTTATCCTGGCGTT
This sequence comes from Clarias macrocephalus, assembly GCA_011419295.1. Lineage (NCBI taxonomy): Eukaryota > Metazoa > Chordata > Actinopteri > Siluriformes > Clariidae > Clarias > Clarias macrocephalus. The sequence continues at coordinate 16,711 of JAAGKR010000167.1, forward strand.
TCACTAGTGCTTAGAAAACATCAAGGTAGAAAATAAGTCAGGTCAGGACTATAATGGGGAAGTGACCACAATAGTTCGAAACAAATTATCTGTCGATATGTTAAGGTCAGACGTTCCACTCGCTGAATGTTCACTGAAACAAATGCAGTGGGCTCCGAATCACCTTGGGTGGGATCGTCGTTCACGGATGTACAGCCTTCTTCAAACCGATCATCCAAATCTTTTACTGAGAGAGTGTAAGAGTCTGACCACCATACTGTGTACATAAATGTCAGTATTTTATGCCTTCATTCAGGAGAAGTTTCATCACAGGTACAGGTAAAGCTCATTAAAAATGTGTAATGCCACAAAACTAATCAGCTTAAATAGCAAAGCATGGCACATTCGAGTAGCTGAGGATGTCTTTGGGGGGGAAAAAAAAAAAAAAAGCACACAGGACTGGCTGCTGTAATTAAGAATTAGTTCAAATATACCCACATGGCAAATTTAGTGTTGGGATCATAGTTTCAATTAAATAGGGTTTAAAACTCAGCCATACACACTTAATATGTTATGAAGTGAAATGCTTGTGAACATGTGAAGTTCAAGTAGTACCCTCAAATTCTTTCTAAATACATTATAGCAACCGATACACAGACAGAGACACATTAAAGGGAAAAACTCTAGCTTGAGGGAGGGAATTTACTCCCACTGTTTGAATACGCTTGTCCCTCTAAAGTGTAGAAACTCTGCAAATCATTACAATGTTATTCTTACTGATCACCTTTACCCTATGATGAAACATTTCTAGCATGGTGGGAGTGGTCTCATCCAAGAGTCGAGTGGAGTTCACTGAAAGCCCTGCTTAAACCAGATCTCAATCTTATTGAAATCCTATGGAAGATTTTGGAAAAATGTGATTATCATCAGAAGACTGCTTTTTTTGTTTGTTTCTATATTTAATTCATTACCCATCCAAGAAAAATCGCAAAAGTATAATAACACTACATAGCCCAATGCGACACAGAAACAGGACTTAGAGGAGATATTTATATCATTTTACAGAAGAATCATTATGTATGAAAGACTACATTACGACAGCAGACACACTGAATATTAAACCCCTACACTAAACTACTAAGCAGTGAACAGCGAGTCAAAGAAAAGAACTTTTACCATCATATTTTCAGTATCCTGCACAAATTTGAAGTGCCTCGGGGATCCAGAGCTAGCCACAGTATGTGCAAACATCTGGAGGAAAAAATACATTTGTTTTTTCAATCAATCTAGTGCATACATATGGGCTACATCATGGTTAAGGACACTGAATACAGCTTTAGGTCTGTGTGTGTGGTATCAGCAGAAATCATTTTTAAACCCCTCACCCCAGTGTTGAGGAAGAACTTGGCACCTAAAGACCAGTCGTAACTGCCCAGGCAGTCGCTGAGGATCGTGATCTTCCATGGATTCTGCATAATCTCATCCTGTGTCAGGAAGTTGTACTTAAACAGCTGTTTGGCGCGGAGAAAAGTGAGCTCTCTCCTCCGTTCCACCGAGACATCCTCACCTGGCTGTCTGGCAAAGAGCGGGTCATTCTCCAATGTGTGGAAAACGTGTTGCTGCTCAGGCAGACGGGGACATGTGGGGATAAAGAAGGTTCGGAAATTCGGAATGTATGACATTAGATAAATTATGTATATATAATGTGATATATATGTATAGAGAAAAAAAATATTGCAAATAATAAATCTATCCTGTTACCTTGAAAGCAGTTATTTCCTCACCCTCCATGAACCTCAGCATTTCCTTCCAGTCGAAGGATGCCCTTTTTCTGTATACATCTAAAGGGCCATTGGGAAGCTCTGGGAATTCTTGAGACAAAACCATTTTCTCTGCGTTTAAGAATAAAATAAAGATTGAATACAAACATGAGTGGATTAATATGTCCCTGAATATTTTTGGAGAAGTACAAGGTTTACAATTAAGATTCTAGCTCTATATTGAATTTTTTAAAATATATTTATTTTATCATTTTTAGGGGCAATGATTGAAAAAAGTCATGAGTCACCCCCAATTTCACTTCCAAAGACCCAGATTTTCTTGCATCTTTAATGCAATCTTGAGGAATAGTTTTCTAGGACTTTTTAGTCTCTCATTTTCAGTCTTTAAATTTTTTTATATAACTTAAGGCATGAACCGATTTATTGTGCAATGATCCTCAAAGCGAAGGACACAGTTCATCAGATTTTTCCACATGCAGTAGTTCAGGGGCATTCCCATTTTCCATTTTTATTATTTATGCAAATGTCAAAATATTCTCACTCACGTCTATACCGCTTTATCCTGTATTCAGGGTCACGGGGGGCCTGGAGCCTATCCGAGGAGACTTAGGGCACAAGGCAGGGTACACCCTGGACCATCACAGGGCACACATATACACTCATTCACACACTACGGCCAATTTGGGGACACCAATCAGCCTAAACTGCCTGTCTTTGGACTGTGGGAGGAAACCAGAGCACCCGGAGGAAACCCACAAAGCACGGGGAAAAAAATCCACACTCCATGCACACAGACACGGGAATCGAGCCTGGCTGGAAATCGAATCCGGACCGTGGAGGTGCAAGGCGACAGTGCTAACCACTACACCACTGTGCCGCCTGTCACAATATTATGTTTACAATATATATATATATTATTTTGGAGATAATTACAATATCCTTTTAAAGATATTCTGATATTACATAATAAAAATATCACTTTTAAGATTCTTTTATTATTTATGCAGGTATCACAATCTACTTTTTATTATATATTAAAAAAATCATAATATCCTTTTTGGGATAGGTTTCTATACAAAACAAAAACAAACAAAAAAAAGTGTGCAGTGACAAACGTGTCGTTAACATTTCATATGCTCTTGAAGGACAGAGGTGTTCCCCATTATCTGTGTGTTCAGGAGTTATCAACATTATAAAAGGACAAGAATATAATCCTAACTTCACTGCACTTTACTGCTAAGTGGAACAAGAGTCAAGTGGCAAAGTTCACAAAGTTTCCCTTCTCACTCAGGTTTGATATGTTTCATGTTTTTCAGAGAGCTCACACTTTCGCGGTTTCATTTAAAACATGCTAAATAAACACCCAGCAATGTCAGTGTAATTGTTTTTATATTTGAATCCAAGTTGAAGATATTAGTTAAAGATACATACAGAACTGCCCTTGTATCACTCCTGTAGGTTACCTACACACACTGTAACACACACACACTCACTGCAGACACTCCGCTACAGCTGAAGCACTTTAATTAAACAAACATAGCGATTCAACTTCTCTGAACATTATGTTACCTTTAATATCTGCTTGTCTGAATCACTGAAATGCTATGTGTAAAGTGCACCTCTTACCAGGCTTGTTGGAACCTCCTTCTTCGTCCTCGTCTTTAGAAATGAGTTGTGTTCACAGTACTTTCATAGAGCGCCACCTGCTGGCGGCACGTGAATAACTCGCTTACACGTCACTCAAGGACTGACGGACTGTTACACGTCGCGCGATCGCTGGCCACTTTATTAGGAATAATTCTAATTCCATGTATGCAGAGTGAGCATAAAGGCCTTCCCTGATTATGTAAAATTACATCTTAAACACTATGCCAGACAGTAACACATATGTTTTGGCATAATCTAGTCTAATTCATAGATAATTGTAAATATAATTTGCAAAACGGTTTTTATTTTATTTTTTATTATTATTGTTATCTGTTTAATACCAGGGAAATATTTTATGCTCATCCTGTATATTGGGATTAGCGATAATTGTTAATGAACACACATTTATGAATACATCCATACCATCAAAGCTTTGAAGATGTGGCAAAAATAAACAAACAAACAAACAAGCAAATAAATAAATAAATAAATAAATAAATAAATAAATAAAGCTTTAAAAGATAAATTTTTAGAGAAAATATGTCACATTTTTATATTTATTTATTTATTAATTAAACAACTGTAGGTATGCATATTTATATACACTTCCTGAAAAAAAAAACACTAATGAGATTACTGATGTAAGTCTAGTAATTCATTAGTACTGTAATAAGAACAGTCCAATGCATTAATAAAACTTGGAAGATGATGCTGAACCACTAATTTTCTTTTTCAAATGTCATCAGGGAAAAAAAGACTGACTATTATCATATATCATAACAGATGAATGAACGTTTTTAAAGTTTTTAACGTTTTTAAATGTTGTAAGAATATGCACACAGCACTAGGATTGGAGGCCACCTGGAGACAGCGGGTGCTGTAAGGGTGTCATGATGGCTTACTTATGGGTGGGCACTGTTACCTTGCACCTTGAACATTGGTCTTTGAATCTTGCTCTGGTCTGTGTGCATGTTTATTCTGTAGCATATGTACAATAAGTTTGTGCACATGAGATGGCACTTCATGACCCAACATAGGATAAAAGTCAATAAAACATGGAAGACAAAAGTATGGACAAATGTTATTTTTATTTGAGAATTTTATATCATATAAACATATTCCTGCTTAAAAATACAATCTATTAATTTGTGTGAATTTAAAGTATTGGTTCACTTAACATAAATTTTAAGAATAATAGTACATAATAACTTTGTGTCAGGTGAACTAAAAAAATGCATGTTAACATATTTTTAAGTGCAAGCTGTGCAAAGTGTTTGGACTGGTCCTTACAGAACAAGGTCGTGGCCTGATCAGAGCACCTCTACTTGTCTGGATTAGGTACTGCCCAATTCCCTTTGCCTGCGACGGCGGTAAATAATGATGACTTCACAATAATGATATTTGATGTGTAATGAACTTCAAGCGACTGAAAAACAAGTGCATTTTTTGTGTTTTTACACTATATGAACAAAGGTATTTGGTCAAACCTGTTACTTATTGGATTCAGGTGTTTCACTCAGGCCCCTTTTCCCCAGTGAGGGACAATCTTAATGCTTTAGCATACCAGGACATCTTGGAAAATGCTATGCTTCTAACTTTATGTTAACAGTCTGGGGAAGTCCAGCATTAAAACAGTCCCAGTGCACAAAGCTAGGGGGTCAGGAGTAGCTTATTGGTTAAGGCATTGGGCTACAGTTTGGAAGATTCCAGGTTCAAATCCCATGACCCTGTTTGCCCCCTGAGCCAGACCCTTAACTCAGATGAATAATGAAATAAAAATGTAAGTTGCTCTGGATAAATAAGCCAAATGTGTAAATGTAAGGACTATAAAGACATGGTTTGCTATGGAAGAACTTGACTTCATTTTTAAATGTTAAATATTTAACAATCCAATGTATTCTGCTTAAATTAAAATCAATGTAAGACCTATACTATATGTAGACTCTTGATGGTGATGAACATCAATATTAAATATCATTTTTATTTCATGATATGCCTAAAGCATGGTAACCTTACCAGTGTCCACAAAATTTTGCAAGCTATAGTTTTATTTATACATTGATTTATTCATCCATAAACTATTATAAAAGAACATTAGTGATCTTTATTTGGGTAAACTTAGTACCATATACACAGCAGATGTAACATTTTTATTCCTTTGTCATTAACTGTCATTACATCTTGGATAGTATGTTCCTAAACTTTCAAACTAGTAAACAATTACAATTTTTTTTTCACATATATCACTACAACTACAAAGCATACAGATCATTTCCAGTCATATTCTTGTTAAAAAACCTCACAAAACAGGAACAATTCTGTATTTGTCATGCACACTCGTAACACGACCGGCACTAGGACCTGGAAGTAATACGGTCAAATTTCAGGAAGCATAAAAGGAAACAAGATGGCGCCTCACATTGCTCAGTCATTGAGTCTACCCATGCTGTCTCCGATGCTATCTCTTCCATTTTGTGAGTACTCACCATTTTGGGTTATATTCCTGATTGAGTGTGTGTTGTTAGAATGCGGGTTTAATTGTGTAAACTCTTGCTCTCTACGTGAGAGAGTTCTAATAATAAATCGCGTGGTTATCCTGCCTGTTCACGCTACTTCCGCGTTTGGGTTTACCATCCACGCTACACGGGCTAACTGCTAGTCTTCTGATCATTCTCCGGTTGCTACGTGACAGAATGACTGAGCCAGCAGTAAACCCAGCGGATTACGCTCACCTCTGCGATTTGGTGGACGGTCATGCCCGGTTGATTGAGCAGCTGAGCGGTGAGGTCGCGGCTCTTCGCGTTAGCGTCCAAGACATTGCGGCTTTGCGCCGCGAGGTCGCGGAGCTGCGGCAGGAGAACGCGGCACTCCGCGAGGCGGCTTCTCGGCCGGCTAGGCCACCGTCAGTCGTAGCGGCGGCTGCGCCGCCACCCCCTCCCCCCTCCGATGTGTACTTAGCTTTACCGGATAAATGGGACGGCACAGATGGGAAGTGTAGTGTCTTCCTAACCGCACTGGATCTTGTGTTTGAGTTTAATTCCACCAGATACTCCACAGACCAGTTGCGCATTGCCCTTCTTGTCTCGTTGCTGTCGGGGCAGGCAGCTGAGTGGGCCACGGCGGTTCTGCGTTCCGATTCAGACACAGCCCATTCCTACAATGAGTTCATCTGTCAGCTAAAGCTCACCTTCGAACATCCTGCTGCTGAGGTGGAAACCGACTCCAAACTCTATCATCTGCGGCAGGGAGGGTCGTCCGTGAGCCGTTACACCGCCGACTTCCGGACCCTAGCTGTGCAGACCACCTGGGGTGATCCCGCCCTCCGGACGGCCTACTACGAGGGACTGGCTTCACGCATAAAAGACGAGCTTGCCGGACGAGAGCTTCCCACCACCTTGGAGGGGCTGATCCAACTCTCCCTCCGAATAGACCAACGACTGCTCTCTCGTCCGAGGCCAGCCCCTCGGACCCTGCCACTCTGTCACCATCACCGACCTCGCCACGATCTTCCACATTTCTGCCCTACGCCCCAGTTCCCGAAGTACGCCGCTTTTCCACCACCACCACTGGATCTGTCGGTTCTCCACCTCCCGCCGTGGTTGACACCGGAGCCGGGGAACCCATGCAACTAGGACGCGCCTCCTTGACCGCTGCAGAGCGAGAACGGCGATTCAGGGAGGGGCTCTGTGCCTACTGTGGGTTGGCGTCACACCACAGAGCTATCTGCCCTCTGCGCCCGGGAAACGCTCAGGCCCGGTGAGTAAGGAGAGCGACTCACCGGGCCTCCTCCACCTCTCTGCCACCACCACCAATGTTTCTCGTCTCACGGTGCAAGTACGCCTCCAGTTTGGCCACAAACGGGTCAGAAGTACGGCGTTCATCGATTCTGGTGCCGCTGGCAACTTCATTGACTCTGCCTATGCCAAAGAACTGGGGGTGGAGCTCGAGGCGTTATCCCAGCCTGTTCGGATTACATCTGTCGACGGTCGGCCCCTTTCCTCCAGCCCCATCACTACCCAGACTCAACCAATCACCCTAATCATCGACCAACATCAAGAGCAGATCCGGTGCCATCTCACCCCCATCTCATCTCCTTCTATCATCCTCGGGCATCCGTGGCTTCTACAACATGACCCGCTCATCTCCTGGATACAACACCGAATTCTGCAATGGGGACCGACCTGCACCGAACTTTGCCTGCGGGCTTCGACTGGGACATGCTCTAGGGAGTCCGAGGCCTGGAATACCTGGATGACATCCTCATATACTCCCGTACTGCTGAAGAACATGTCCAACACGTCAGGGCGGTCCTCAAGAGATTGCTCGCCCATCAACTGTATTGTAAGTTGGAGAAGTGCGCTTTTCACGAGCGCTCCACCACGTTCCTGGGTTTTGTTATCTCGCCCCAGGGTGTGGCCATGAAACTGGAAGTTGTGCGTCATTGGCCCCTACCCAAGACCCTCAAGCAACTTCAATGGTTTCTCGGGTTTGCGAATTTCTATCGTCGCTTTATCCGGGACTACAGTACGGTTGCAGCCCCTTTAACCGCCCTAACACGACCATCTTCTCACCCCTTCACCCTCAACTCTGTCGCCATCTCCGCCTTCCAGGAATTGTGTCAACGTTTCACCACCGCACCAATTCTCCTCCATCCAGACGCGAGCAAACCATTCGTTGTGGAGGTGGACGCTTCGGATGTGGGCGCCGGGGCCGTTCTCTCCCAACGAGGTCCAGACCAGAAGCTGCACCGTTGTAGCTTCTTCTCCAGAAAATTTGACCCCACTCAGCAGCGATATGGGGTAGGGGACCGTGAGCTGTTGGCCATAAAGTGGGCTCTGGAGGAATGGCGTCACTGGCTCCAGGGCGCCAGAGAGCCGTTCATCATTTGGACCGACCATCAAAATCTGATCACTATCCGGAACCTAAAACAGCTCAACCCGAGGCAGGCAAGGTGGGCTGTCTTCCTCGAGCATTACAATTTCCATCTGTCTTACCGCCCGGGATCCAAAAACACCAAGGCTGATGCCCTCTCCCGGCAACATGAGGTGGATGCTCCCCGGGCGGACCCCGCGCCTGTCCTCCCGCCGTCAAAGATCATTGCCCCTCTCCGGTGGGACTTGGAAACGAGGGTTCGCCAGGCACAGGCCGCGGAGGTCGAACGGGCAGGTGCGCCACCTGGACGACTCTACGTACCCCGCAACATCAGAATGGAAGTCCTTCAATGGGGCCATTCCTCCCTCCTTTCCAGACACCCGGGTACTCGCCGCACCCTCCAATTTATTCAGCGGGACTTCTGGTGGCCGTCCATGACAAAGGATGTTGAGGAATTCGTCCAGGTGTGCCCAGTGTGTGCCAGGGCCAAAGACACCAACCAACCAACACCGGAGGAACTTCAACCACTCCCGGTTCCCCGCCAGCCCTGGACACACATTGCCGTTGACTTCATCACGGGCCTGCCGGATTCCGAGGGAAAGAACACCATCATGACCATTGTCGACCGATTCTCCAAGGCTGTGCACTTGGTGGCCCTCGCCGGACTCCCGTCAGCTAAAGACACAGCCGAGCTGATACTAGAGCATGTAGTCCGCCTGCATGGGTTCCCGAAGGACATCGTCTTGGACAGAGGGCCCCAGTTCACTGCCCGGTTCTGGAAAGCCTTCTGCCGTCTGATCAACGCCACCTGCAGTCTCTCCTCTGGATACCACCCTCAGACTAATGTTCAGACGGAACGGACCAACCAACAACTGGAGCGGACCAACCAACTATCTGAGATGCTTCATTGCCGATCGACAGCGCTCCTGGGCCCGCTATCTCATTTGGGCTGAACTCTCCCACAATCTTCACGTCTCATCCACCACCGAGCTAAGCCCATTTGAGGTATGCCACGGTTTTCAGCCTCCGATGTTCGATCACCAAGAACCTGAGGTTGATGTTCCGTCGGCCCAACAGTTGGTCCGTAGGTGCCGGCGGCTGTGGGAACAAGCTAGAGCAGCCATTCACCGTGCCAATACCCTCTACGCCGCTCAACATCGCCGTCGGCACCCCCCGGGACGATTGTACAATGTAGGTGACAAGGTCTGGTTATCAACGAAAAATCTGCACCTCCATACAGAATCTCGCAAACTCTCACCCAGGTTCATCGGCCCTTACCGCATAACCCTCCGGATCAACCCTGTCACCTACCGGCTCCAGCTGCCTGCGGCGCTCCGAACCCATCCGGTATTCCACACATCACAACTCAAACCCTTCATCACTTCGCCTATGGTTCCCCCCACCCACCCTGCTCCTCCTCCCCGTATCATTGAGGGTGGTCCCGCCTACACCGTTCGCCGGATCCTTGACTCACGTCCTCGGGGCAGAGGGCTCCAGTACCTGGTCGATTGGGAAGGTTACGGTCCCGAGGAGCATTCTTGGATTCATGATCATGGTAACCTTACCAGTGCCATCATGATTTTGCAAGCTATTTTATTTATACATTGATTTATTAATCCATGGACTATGAGAAAAGAAAATTAGTAAATCTTTATTTGGGTAAACTTGGTAGCATATACACAGCAGATGTAATGTTTTTATTCCTGTGTCATTAACTGTTATTCGATTATAGATAGTACATTCTTAAACTTTCAAACTAGTTTAATATATTCTGCTTCAATGTAAAACATGTACTATTTGTAGACTGCAGATGTTGATAAACACCAATATTAAATATCTCTTTTATCTTCCATAGGTCCTAATGCATAGTAACCTTACCAGTGCCATCAAAATAAATGTGACACGTGTCACCACAATCATGTAGGAGTTTGATAAGGTATATACTACATACACATACTTTAACATTTCAAAATGATTGCTATATAAATGTAAGTATTTTAAAAGTCTCATATAATCAATAAAATGCATTCCATATTTAGCCAGAATAACTGTTAAATATAAAATATTCACACCAGTAACTAATTCTACAGCATAGAAAACTCTATGAAATTTAATACCTGTTATAAATAACACTATCAATCTTACTCCACCAGATTCTACACTGATGTATTGTAACCTTCCAAGGCCCATAAAGAGGTGCATGACAGTCTCATACAACGCATTGTAATACACAACTATATATTGATGGCCGAATATTATTAATGACATTTGAATTCTATTTAGTTTAGTTAATCAGCATTCAGTTCTCTTTAATTGCTTTATTATAACTGTTATTTTATTACCGCATTTACATATTGTATGTACATAACATATTAAGTATAGAACATGTATCTATTTCTTCAGTCTTTAGTGTCCTAAGGAAACTTATAACTTACCAAAATGGATGCCTTTTATTGTGAATAATCAAATGTACACTATATGTACTATATACACCGTAAGTCCAAATGTATTATTTACAGTTTAAGAGAATTCATGGTATTCCAAGTACAATCCACAAGCAGTACCAGTTTTTACTCTTTATACTGTAAGTCAGCAGTTTGTAGATCTGCTAAGCTTTAGGTGTGTTAACCACCAGCATCTTAGCAATTCTTGACATTTAAGATCAGAGATAAAACAATCCTATGGCATTTTCTCCTTCTCCTGTGTATCACTCACTCTCATTCTCCGTACTGCAACCTGAACATGCAACCCAACACACACACACACACACACACACACACACACACAGACCTGCAGCATAAATTGAACCCTTAACCCTGAAGGTGCAAAAGTCAGTTATGTGACATTTTACCTATCTGTAAATACGAGATCATTACAATAACTGGCACTTAAAAAAAAAAAATGCATTTATTCCTCTAATGTGATAGAGAGTATGCTTGTTGCCTGGATGACTGAATATCACATTTCCTGTATACAGTGGAACCTTGGATTGCGAGTAACTCGATCTGCAAGTGTTTTGCAACACAAGCAAAATTTTAAAGTAAATTTTAACTTGATAAACAAGTGAGGTCTTGATATATGAGTAGTATGCATGCGCTTTGTTTGCCAATCATCAAGTGATCACAACTGAGCTAATGGTTCTTCACTTGCGCACTGCAGGATTGTGGGTAATAGTCTCCCATAGTCATTCTCAGTGCGCGTGCGTCACTCGTATAGTCAACATCCGTGTGCGCATGTACTGTTTATAACATTGTGACCACGTGTGTGTGTGTCTGTGTGTGTCTGTGTGTGTGTGTGTGTGTGTGTGTGTGTGTGTGTAAATCAAAAGCAAGTGTTATTAGAGAGGTTCTTTGTTAAAGATCCAGTTTCCAGAGTCTCTGACTTTCTGTCAGAAAGCAGTGATCTTGTTATAGTGTGTGTGTGTTTGCACGCGAGTGTCATTAGAGAGGTTCCTTGTTAAATAAGTTTCCAGACAGAACAGTGTTTCTGTTTGTGCGCGTGTGTGTGTGTTTGTGTGAAAGTCATCCTAAACACACACACACACACACACACACACACACACACACACACACACACACACACACACACACACACACACACACTACACACACTTTTCAAAGGTAAAGTGCAGATCTCTAACGAAAACACTGCTCTGTCGGGAT
>JAAGKR010000167.1:28671-41358 GCA_011419295.1 Clarias macrocephalus
GAACAGTGTTTCTGTTTACACACACACATATACACACACACACAAACACATCCTCACACACACACACACACACACACACACACACACACACACACACACACATTCTCTAACGAAAACACTGCTCTGTAGGGATTCTTTTCAAAGGTAAAGTGCAGATTAATTTGTTTTATTTTTACTTTATATTTTGTAATAATTATTTTTATATAAATATTTTGGGTTGAGGAATGAATTATGAGAGTCAATGTGGAGGTTCCATTATTTCTTATGGGGGAAATTCACTTTGATCTATGAGTGTTTTGATATACAAGCACACTGTCAGAACAAATTATGCTCAATAACTGTAAACATATTTAACTATTCACATTATATGTGAAATACAGTCTTTCTATGCCTCAAAGACTGGAGGTCATGATCAAGATAAAAGATAACACATGGTTTTTGACTAATTAATTCTGCTGAAGACCCATACAGTTAGATGACTTTTTATATTGAAAGAAAAAAGTTTAGTATACATTATAACAAATATACACATACTGTATGCCACATTGGCCCCTTGCATATATTCTTGTTCAATTGATCCCTTTAAACTAGAACCAAACTGAAAATGCTTAGTTCTCAATGAATAGCTAGCACTGCTTATAACTGGTGACAGTTGAGGGGTGTTGAAGGGTGACGAGATGCTGCAGAGCCTTTTTCATTCACCTATGGTAAGCCTCCCTCCACTTTCTGTAAAATCTGTACTTTCCCTTCTCACTGAGGTCACTGATGTGCTTTCCATTGCCCAACTCCAGGTCCTTCCTGAATTTTTTTCTCTAAATACCCCTCTCTCATGATAATGCTTTTCGAAAAGCACTTAGAGGTGGATTGGCTCCTACAAACTATTTGCAAATTGGATTGACATGACAAATCAAGCAACATATGCCTGTATGATAACTCCTTCCAGAACTATGACAACTTTATCTTAGAACTGACCTTAAAACTGGCCTGTGTCTTTTGTAAAGAGTGTTCAGCACTGATGCACAACAAAGACATGCAGAGATGTCATGTCAGTCAATACATTTATTCATGAAGTGCTGAGAACAATTCCTCCAGTGCCAATAATTAAAAATTGGTCAGTTGGTTTCCGCATTTTGTTTAGCACTGGCAGAGAAACTCTTCATTATTCTGAGCCCCCCTGCTAACCTCAGTCACTCTGTTTCCTCTGTAAAATTACAGAAGCTAATACTCTTCCATTTAAATATATAAGCACATTTCTTATTTCTATAAACATCAGCAAGAAAACAATACTTGTAAGATGATAATTGAAGCTGAAAAAATCTTTAAATAAATTGAGGTGGGGAGGGCCTTGGTCTGTGGCCTTGGTCTCTGCACATCTTTCAGTAGTTCCTCACTGGTTAATGATCTGGACTTGTCAATAACAAGGTCATGAGCTCGAATCTCAAGCGCCATCTAGCTGTCACTGTCACCTGGGTCTAATCCCTCCACGACAGCTGTATCCTGGCTAAAGCTCTGATCTCTGATCTCAGCTCCCTACCAAGTTTGGATATGTGAAGAATTTGACTGTTGTGTATTTGTATGTAAGGCAATAAAGGCTATTTTAATTTAAAGCTGTTTTTCTCTGTAGAACCTGACGTACAGCTGAATGTATCTGTTGAACACATTGTTCTCTTTCACTGTACACCTCATGGTGGCCTCTTGTCTGAAATGTCAGAATCTCTCTGGAGACTTGGACTACACTGCATTTGCACATACAGTACCATAGACACGTTCACTTATGGAGGACTTAATTTAAAAAATATTTTAAAACAAAAAAGGCAAAAACTGTGTGAAAAGATTCAAAGACAAAGACTGTGTGTATATGGTACAGTTTTTGAGTGACATTTCTTGAGTATTGAAGAATTTTCCTCTTCTCTCAAGGCTTTGTCCTCCATAACCCAGAAGTAACTCCATCACCCTGAACAGGATCATGGTGGATCCAAGCTTTTACCAGGAATACTGTGTGTGAGGCAGGAATACATCCTGGATGGGATGCCATGATGCTTTAAATCTATTTTTTTTACTGTCAATTGAATTACATAAAATGATACAGATACAGATTAGCAGTCCTAATTAAGCAACAATAATTGCCTTAAACCATAACACATCTGGTAAGCCATGCAGACCAATGTAATATGCTCTGGTAAACTTACTGACCCCCAACCACAGATGAGATCTAAGAAGTCAGCTAAGAAGTGGTACCTTTGGTGAGGCCTGATCCAGAGCCAGACCACCATAGGCCTGAACAACCAAAGAGAAATACAGTGGTACCCGGGCATACAAATTTAATCCATTCTACATGATAACATGAAGCACAGCCACATAATAGACATTTATAAAACTGCTGATCATCTTTTTACATGGTGTTGTATACTTTGCGGTCTGTTCCCATATGATATTTATTGTTCCATCAGTTGTTTAGGTCCAGTGTTCACGACGGGTCGCCGTTAAGACTATGAATCCTTCTATCTCTTTGCAAATACAGTACATAAAAATTGGATTATTCACCATTGGGACAGTATCACAGGACTGCGTTTTTTCATCATCGTGCTCCCTGATTGACTCATAAAGCCTTTGAGGCCGATATAATACTCACACACCCCCATATCTACACACTCACACAGTATACAGGACTTGGGACTATACATCCATTTATATACACCAAAATATTTTAGATATACAGTAGTTGTAAATAGTCATAATTTGTGCACTGCAGTGTCTGTTTTGTAGAATACATATTTAGGTTTGGGGCAGTGGAGCTCAGAGGGCTAAGGCACTGAGTTACTGATCAGAAGGTTGGCAGTTTAAGCCCCAGCTCCACCAAGTTGGGCCCTTGAGTAAGGTCCTTAGCCCTGTCTGCTCCAGGGGCGCTGCGTTGTGCAGTAATGTATATGTTACAAATAAAGGCTTAACTTGAACTTGAGTATACTGGAAGTGCTCGAAACTTGTGTATGTGTGTAAGTATGCGTGACTGGCTTGAAGGATGGTCAATAGAACCCATACATTGCATTTAGTTAGTCACAAAACTGCTATTTGTCTATCCATAGCAAAGCTGTTGTTAATACCCATCTGTTAAAATGTGCTAACACACTTTGCCTAATTACACATTTTATATGTCTAGGCTGTCTTCTTTACTGTTCCTTTGTAAAGCATTCAAAATTAGTCTTGTGTAGAATTGTGCTATATACTACTGCATCCTAAAGAATTTGAATATTGTAGAAAAGTTATCTACTGCTGTTATCTACTGCAGGGGTGGTGATACAAGGAGAAACACATCTGGAAGAGGGGAACAAACTCTGACAAAAGACCTCTTTCACCCGTGCTACTAGTACAAAGCAGGCAAACCCCTCCCAGTCATAGTGCTGGTAAAGAATGTAGTAAAGCAGGAACAAATCTGTGTTGTGTTATTATTCAATAAGATTAGTATAGTGTTCTCACAGAAATGAGGAAATGATGTTTATGCTGCTTCTAAACTTTCTCTACAGTAAAAATGTGAATAGACTGGATAAACATTGCATGCTGTTAAATGCACAAGTACATAAAGTACACTTGGAACACTCACGCTTATTTTCACATTGTTACCCATTCACGCAATCAGCCTTGGAGGCAACTGGCTTAAAGCTGAAATGAGAGCCATGCTTACGTTTCTGATCGTTTTAGGTAACTACTATATACAATTGAAATGACAAACTGCTGGGGAAAATAAGATTTATCATAGTTATGATGTATGTTCAATTAGTTTGTTGTTTATGTAATGTGTTTAATATCTCTATCTCTTACAGGCCTGGTCACACTCTCCTCCTGCCTCGATCGGCAGTATTACTTTATAAATAGCCCTATGAATTGGACTGATGCACAGAGTTACTGCAGGGAGAATTACATTGACCTAGCCACCGTTGAAGATGATAATGATCAGAACAGACTTATCGCTACTATAACTACCAGTTTCAGCAGCAACGGGGGAGTCTGGATTGGGTTATATGAGGATGTGCTGAATAGCTGGAAATGGTATTTGAATGATGATGCTTTCTACGGTGCGGGTGAGAGGGATTACCGGAATTGGGCAGCAGCAAAACCAGACAATGATGGTGGAAATCGATTGTGTACAGAGATGCTACCGGATGGATCTTGGAGTGACTTATCATGTGGCAATTTGAGATATTTTGCTTGTTATGATGGTGAGTTTTACATTAAATATTTTAACAAATATCTTAATGTAACAGCGTGTTCCTAATGCACATTCATTCATTTATTTTAAGCATAATGATGATGATTGCTGTTTGTATTCTATTTCAATTACTTTAGGGATCAGCAACAGTTTTGTAGTAGTTGATGTGAGTATGAATGCCTCTGATGCCCGTCAATACTGCAGAGAGTATTATACAGACCTGGCCAGCATCTGGACCGCATCCGACAATGAAAAAATGCAAACATTAACAGGAGGCCAAAGCGTTTGGATTGGACTTTACAGAACTTGGTTATGGTCCGATCAGAGCACCTCTACTTACCTGGACTGGAAATCCGGAGAGCCAAATAGTGTACAGGGACAGGAACATTGTGCACATGTGTGGCTGTTATATGGGGGCAAATTTAATGATTTCACATGTTACAGCATGCTTCCCTTTGCCTGCTACAGTGATAAATAATTTGACTTTGCAATACTTAGATCTGATGTGCAATGAACTTGATCTGATGAAATAATTAATTAATCATTCAGAAAGCATTGCTTCTACATTAATATGCATTAGCAAACGGTTTATAAATGCAGTTATAAAAGCTTTATTATTGATCACAAAACATATCTTTAATAAATGCATTTCTCTTTTAATGATCAAATAATAATTTAAAAAATAAATATTAATTACATAGAAACCAGGGGTTGCCAGTGGTTCATAAAATCATTTAGAAAGAGAAAGTATGAATCCAATTGTTTAGAAGTACTGCTATTGTGTTAATAAATGCTTTATAAACACATATTCCTACTATAAATCATAATTAATTTAGGTTTAAAAAGACATTTAGTACTCGTAGTTAACTATTTTTGTAAGCTCATCTAAAGTGAGGATTGTCCATGCCTTATAAAGCTTTTATAAAAGAGATATAAAAGCTCAGTTATCATCTCACCAAAGAAGTAAGAGTAATACAGAAAATAGAAATATTTATTGTGTGATTAAAAAATGGAACTGTACTTTACACTTGAGATAAAATGCAAAAATAAACCTTATCACATGACAATTGCTTGTTATGCTATGCTTGTGGTATGTATCTTTACATTTTCTGTGTTGATATTGTGGAATTGGTTACACTGGAATGCAGAAGAATTTTTGTTATACTTGGTATCCTGACTATCTTTGGAGGTGGATTAAAATACTGACACCCAGTAACCTCATACAAAAATTATAAGCACTTTATTGAAATTTTAATAATTCCTTAGAAACCTGCCTCGAGGAAAAGATGAGAAAACATAAGCATCAAGAAATCACCAAGCAATACAGAAATAGTGTAATGTAATAGTCTTCACAGAAGATGTGGAAATGGCTTCTTTAACAGGAATCTGAGTTAAAGAAATTAATCTTGTCCAAGATTTAAGAACAGATTGTTTTACAAAAACACAATTTCTTGAGCAAAGTGATCTTACCAGTGAGTCATCAAACAAGTCTCCCAACTATTTAAAGTAAAGAAAGAAAGTTCTGATCTCTTTTGGCGATATGGTCACGCTGAAGTCCTCGGTCACACTGCTAAAGGAGCCGGTACTCTCTGGAAGACACACACACAAACTCATGATGAACTCCACACATTCATACATAAACTCACAATAGAATACAAACCATATGCAAGACTTAATGTATGGTGTACTTAAAGTCTGGTTGGTAACTAAATCGGTAATACTTGTGTGATGTTTCTTTTCAGCCGTCCTCCATCTCCACCTCTGCAGGTCTGCAATGTTCCAGGTTCCTGTAAGGGAACGTTCCTGCACTTCCTTTAGTTCCCCAATGCCCTGCATAACTTCCTAAATGGGGAAGAAAAAAGTTAATTTAATAACACAAGCTGATGCTTTTCCTTAGCTCTTGTTGCTATATTTATATCAGTAGTTGTTCCTGCTACACGTATCACTTTTTCCATAAGCAAACAGAAAAAAAAATCTCTGTTAATCTCTTAATGTCTGTTATCTGAACTGTCTCTAGACCCTTCATTTGTGTGTTTGAAAGGATAATTTGGCTCAATCTTTCCTGCTTTAACATTCCAGCCATATTACATACAAATAAAATAATAAATCAGTACATGTCATACAGTAGTTTTACCTTTAGGTTGATGGTGGTAGGTTTGGACAGAACAGGATCCTCTCCTTTCTCATACAAGTGAATAATCCTCAAAAGAACCCAGTCAATGTCTGATTTAGGTGTTTTTTCTTCACCTACAATAAATATGACAAATACCATGAAATTTGGATTAAAATGGATTAAAAGGATGGCTTTTATTTAAACAGGCTGTAGATTATGATCAGTTTTGTGTGTATATAATCTAGAGGGATCTGTGTACCAGAGTTGAGATCCTGAAGGTGCTGGGTGTGTTTTTGGTTGTAGTTCCAACCAGGGATACTGAGATACTGCAGGTGGAGATTCTGAGGCAAAACTACAGGCTGGACTGTGGGTCCATTCCATCGCTCTCTCCTATACCATGGTTTCTCTGTTCAAGGGGAAAGAGGATTTTAATGATCCTTGTTCTGTGGTGGATCAGGGATCTTCAACTTGTCCACAATCCATGTGATCTAATTCTACAGTGGTATTTCAGGCTGTATTATCAAATACAATTCCTTCAAATCATATTTACCCTGTGTATTTAACTGTGTTATAACTCACCTGGTTTGTCAATAGCTAAAACTACAGGTCTATGCTGTAGTTGTACTGCTGCTCGCTGATAGAGAGAAGCCATTGTACCAGGAGAGCCGACCATCATCCACAGAACTGGCCGCACCACTGAGGAGTCATTCAGGGTCAGATTGTATCCCAGGTTCCACTCCTGGTTGTTCCACAGCCGCCTGTGAAGCATAACCTACAGCACCACCACAGAAAAGAAAGCCCTTTATTATGACACAGTGTACCCATTCTTTGAAAAATACGTCCATCAGGATGTCACAATGCGAAACCCATCTCATTACAATGAGTTCTCTATACTCGAATGGTCGGCACAGTCACCAGATCTCAATCCAATCGCAATGTGATGGACTGGGAGATTCACACATCTTGAATGTGCAGCCATCAAATCTGCAACAAGTAATGCCATCATGTCAATATGGACCAAAATCTTCCACCTTGTTGAATCCATTCCATAAAGAATAAAGAAAGTTCTAAACGCAAAAGAGAGTCCAACCCAGTACTAGTAATTTATACTCAACAATATATCAAGTAAGGCAAATGATCAAATTTCCATTTCAATTACAATTTCGGCTTCCAACCTTTATGAAAACAAGATCATTGACATTAAATTATTATTGTGCGGCATTCCTTTAGAAATCTGCTCAAAATTCCTTTAGAAATCCATCACATCCTTTTACTTTACAGCAGTGCACTTTCATCTCTCACTCAGGCTGTGGTATTTATGTCCACTGTCAAAAACACCATGTTGTTTTACTTAAAGTTGAATAATGCAAGATGTTTCCGAAGTCATTGTGATTATGATTGTGAAAAAACAGTCCTACTTAACAGAATAAGAGGCTTTTTGTCATGGATAGAAAAACTGATGAATATTTATTATTTTATTAAAGGGCACCATTAGGCCAGTCATGATCATTACGTTTTGGATGACTAGTGTATGTCACGCATGATATGCCATCCCACACCTGCCACTTTTATATTTTAAGAATAACAGCATTGTAGTGGCACATGCATCTTAGACAGTAAACCTTAGACTAGGTTTAGACACTTCACAGTTTGATATTATCAGACAGCTTGCATTAGTCACTTTTCAAACAACCATTGTCATTGCATCGACTTATTTTCAGCATGTAAACTGATGATTTTTTGTTCTCTGCATAACATGCAACAGATGGACTGAACTATGACGAGTTGATAAGTTACATAATCTACAAAGGAAAGTTTGATAGTCTAAAGAGTTGTTATAAATTACCTAGTCATTAACAACATTAAATTTTACTATTAGGTGATATGCTTTATCAAGCCAGTACATTACAACACAAAACATTAAGCACAATACTGTATAGGCTCCTTGTGCCCCTTGGTCAGCTCTGAAGCCTAGCGTAATGACGCCACAAGACCTCTGGGGTGTGCTATAGTGCATGGCACTCGGAAGATTCAATGGGAAGTACAGTAGGCAGCGGATCTTTTTAGTGCTGGGGGTTATGGGGTGGAGCCTCTGTGGATGGGATTTGTTTGTGCAGCACATCCCCTATGTTCTCAGTTGGATTGGGATCTGGGGAGTTTGGAAGCCAGGTCAGCAGCCTAGGGCTTTTGACATGCTGGGCTCCATGAGCGGCACACTGTGGTGTACGGGGTGTTCTGGTGCCTTTCTTTTGGCAAGCTGTTCTACACTGATTCTTCTCTGGGATCGTTATAGACAGGCTGGGCTTTGGTCTTCATAAGCATAAATGAGCCCTGGGTGTCCATGATTCTATCAAGAGTTTACCGATATATAATTGATAATCAATTGTAATGTGTTAATGGTATAGCTGACTGTTTTCAAAATATTGTCTAAAATTGATTATCCACATAAAGTGTTTACTTCAAAATGTTTACATCAAATGGCGATTTATTTTCTGCTTTACATGCCATACAATTTATAGTTCAATCAGTAAATAGCCCCAATTCTGATAACGTTTCCGGTTTAACATGCCAAAAACAATAATTCATGTGACAGTAGGTATAGGTTATTAGTACCTCTATCTGACCCTGGCTGAGACTAGCCACCCCATGCGCCCTCTCGCTGAGTAGCACCAATCTGCTGTCGTCATCTTCGATGTATGCTCCACGTACCATAGGGTAATAGTTCTGCACACATATACACAAGGATCAACATGCATATTGAAGTTAATATATACAACATATTTAGCATGATCAATTCAAAACAGTAATGAAAGCGTCTTTTTTGTTCTTACTCGGGATAATGCATTTTCCATATACTTCTTATACTCCCTCTTCATCATCTGGTAGCCATTATTGTCAGTATATATTGTCCTGTTGTTACTCAGACTGGTGGTGGTCCTGAGCACAGCCTCTCTGTTCACTAGTAGAGGGCCAACTGCATAACTCTGATCCAGTCTCTGGCATAATAACTTGTCTTTGAAACCCACCGGCACCCGCGTGACCACTGAGTAAGTGTGGTTCTTATCAGATTCCTCCCTGAAATAGTTACTTTCACTTTAATTTACAACAATGATTTTATTATGTGTGGCTTATCTATATGCTTATCGAAGCTATGTTTACCTGTAGAAAAACTGACGGATTTCAGAAATGATTTTTCCTGGAATTATTTGCATCGAGACAGATTTGTATCCAGGAACAGCATCGTTGGCTGTAAAGATATAGTTATCGGAGATAGGCCCGACATGGACATCTCCATTGGCCTCGTATTCCCAAAAGTCTTGCTGTACCTTAACTGTCATTGTCTCATGCCTGGAACAAAATATTCATGAACGACAAATTAATTCCTTTATGTAAGAATTGCCTAATTTCTGCCTAATATTCGCTCAAACATGACTCTTTTCACTAAGACAATGTTCTAGAGAACAAGAAAGAAATGACCAAAAGAAAAATAAATTCACCTCATCTCTTTTTTGGATTTTTCCCCGATTTTCTCCCTAATTTAGTCGTGTCCAATTCCTCCCCATGATCATCATACTCTTATTATCTCATGTTTTAAGTGTGTTACTGCATAGACATATATTTCTCGTAAAAGGCAGGGAAGTAAATTTTATGTTTGAAAAATACTGCTACTCAGCACTTAACATAACATGACATAAAATAAAGTAGAAGAAAAAAATGAAATTTGAGGCGACCTGAGTTTTATACTATGCAGGAGATTTGTCTCCTGGTCGAACAGCAGTGTGTAGCAGTCGTTCAGCACAGGCAAGAGCTTTCTTCCTGTTTTCTTCCACTCACTAACGTTGCGTCTCTTAAACTTTACCACCCTCGCTGCGTGAGTGAGTCCACAGGAAGAACCAGGGATGCACTTTGACTGTGGAAACTGGATGAGGTACTTTCTGTACTGAAGTCCACCCAGTTCCACTACAATGAAAAGGTCATAGTCGTCTGGTGACTCTGCAGACTGCTGAATCTGGAAGAATATGTTGCACAGGTTCACTAATCACTTATGTACAGCAAACTGTTAATCAAGAATAGACAAAACCTATGCATGTCACAAAAGTCAGATGGTCTGATTGAGCTACCTGAGCAGAAGCTGCCTTGCCGTCATCATCAAACACAAGGGCCATTGGATATTTTACAGAAATGTTGATGTATGTTGTTATGTTCCACGTGAGTGGGTTGTACACAATGATGTGCTGCTCAAGCTCCTTTGACAAGTCTGGATTACATACAAATGATTACACATTATTAACTAATTCATACTGTATATGAGTAGTTGGTGCTGATCAGTGATTATAGAGTATATACAGTATAATGAATCGGAAGTACACGCTCACCTGGACCAAATGATTCGATAGGACTGCCAGGATTTTGAGGCAGAAGAAACATGGCTGCCAAGAGTTCCTGCACTCCCATCATACCTTGCAGGAGGTGATCCATGTACATATCAGCTACTTTTGGTGATTCTGTTCCTGTAATGCCATCATGATGCTGAACCTGGTTTAATAAAAAAAAAGAAAAAAAAAGGCAGCATTAAAGAGCAAAAAAAAAAAAACAGAATGAAAAGAATAATGGCTAAGATTTCTGCACAGTACTACACGGAAAACACACACACCTCAGAGACGGCCCATCTGATGGCTTTGAGTTTGTCCATGGCCCACTCTTTCTGGACAGGGCCATCTGGGTACTTGATCCGGTACCGCACAAACAAAGATTCCGCAGCATAGGAAAGGGAACTGGCTCTCCGTGCAACTCCTTTCAGAACATTTCTTGAGGCATAGAACCCTGTCCATGCCTGGAATTGTTCTGAAAGCAATATAAAGTAGCCTCTATTACCGATGGGTGACATCAAAAAAAAAAAAAAAGATAAACGAAAAAAGAAGCTTGCTCTCGTGTGACATGGACAGAGGGAATAGTCAGTGCAAATCAAGACAAAGTTATTCTGACTGGACACCTTTATCTTATTATAAAACATTTTAATTCTGATGGGAGTGGACCCTTTAAGGATGACTCTGCCGCCACCTACAGGATAGACTCATTGAAGGATTTGCTGAAAATAAAATAAAATTCAAATTTTATTTGTTACATACAGTCGTGGCCAAAATATTACATCAATATTGGAAATTGGAAAAGTTGCTCCTTAAGTTTTTATAATAGCAATTTGCATATACTCCTGAATGTTATGAAGAGTGATCAGATGAATTGCATAGTCCTTCTTTGCCATGATAATTAACCTAATCCCGAAAAAACTTTCCACTGCATTTCATTGCTGTCATTAAAGGACCTGCTGAGATCATTTCAGTAATCGTCTTGTTAAATGTTGAAGAGCACAAGGCTGGAGATCATTATGTCAGGGTGATTGGGTTAAAATGGCAGACTTGACATGTTAAAAGGAGGGTGATGCTTGAAATCATTGTTCTTTCATTGTTAAGCCATTATTGCGTTGCATAAAAATGGCTTCACAGAAAAGGATATTGTGGCTACTAAGATTGCACCTAAATCAACAATTTATAGGATCATCAAGAACTTCAAGGAAAGAGATTCAATTCTTGTTAAGAAGGCTCCGGCAAGCACCAGAATCGTCTCCTAAAGAGGATTCAGCTGCAGGATCAGAGTGCCACCAGTGCAGGGCTGCTCAGGAATGGCAGCAGGCAGGTGTGAGCGCATCTGCATGCACAGTGAGGCGAAGACTTTTGGAAGATGGCCTGGTGTCAAGAAGGGCAGCAAAAAAAACATCAGGGACAGATTGATCTTCTGCAAAGAGTATGGCAAATGGACTGCTGAGGACTGGGGCAAAGTCATATTCTCGGATGAAGCCTCGTTCCGATTGTTCGGGGCATCTGGAAAAAGGCTCGTCCGGAGAAGAAAAGGTGAGCGCTACCATCAGTCCTGTGTCATGCCAACAGTAAAGCATCCTGACACCATTCATGTGTGGGGCTGCTGCTCAGCCAAGGGAGTGGGCTCACTCAATCTTGCCCAAAAACACAGCCATGAATAAAGAATGGTACCAAAACACCCTCCAACAGCAACTTCTTCCAACAATCCAACAACAGTTTGGTGAAGAACAATGCATTTTCCAGCACGATGGAACACCGTGCCATAAGGCAAAAGTGAGAACTAAGTGGATCGGGGACCAAAACGTTTCAATTTTGGTTCCATGGCCTGGAAACTCCCAAGATCTTAATCCCATTGAGAACTTGTGGTCAATCCTCAAGAGGCGGATGGACAAACAAAAACCCACTAATTCTGACAAACTCCAAGAAGTGATTATGAAAGAATGGGTTGCTATCAGTCAGGATTTGGCCCAGAAGTTGATTGAGAGCAGCCCAGT
>JAAGKR010000167.1:41378-53562 GCA_011419295.1 Clarias macrocephalus
GAGTGGGCTCACTCACAATCTTGCCCAAAAACACAGCCATGAATAAAGAATGGTACCAAAACACCCTCCAACAGCAACTTCTTCCAACAATCCAACAACAGTTTGGTGAAGAACAATGCATTTTCCAGCACGATGGAACACCGTGCCATAAGGCAAAAGTGAGAACTAAGTGGATCGGGGACAAACAAAAACCCACTAATTCTGACAAACTCCAAGAAGTGATTATGAAAGAATGGGTTGCTATCAGTCAGGATTTGGCCCAGAAGTTGATTGAGAGCAGCCCAGTCGAATTGCAGAGGACCTGAAAAAGAAGGGCCAATACTACAAATACTGACTCTTTGCATAAATGTCATGTAATTGTCGATAAAAAAGTATTTGAAACGTATGAAGTGCTTGTAATTATATTTCAGGACATCACAGAAACAACTGAAACAAAGATCTAAAAGCAGTTTAGCAGCAAACTTTGTGTAAACTAATATTTGTGTCATTCTCAAAACTTTTGGCCACGACTGTAAACAGTCATACACTGTATGATACGCAGTGAAAAGCTTAGACGACCACCCGAGACCTGAAAATAAAAGACTATTAATAGGAAATAAATATGAACAAAAGAAATAAAATAGAAAGTAAATTTAGCTAAGAAATATACAAAATATACAATATAATAAAATATTGTTTTCTATATATTAAAAATATAAGAAAAAATATAAGAAAACCTAGCTGCACAAATATGGAGAAGAAATGATGCTGTACAATATGGAAAAAATATAGAAATGTATGGAAAATTTAGTGGGGAAAATTAAGTGGAATTTAAATAGAAATGTCTCGGGGCGGGGGTTGTGCAAATGTGCTTGAAAGTGACTTATTTAAAGTAACTTTAAAGTATGCAACTGATCAAGGTCATAAAAATAGAATATGTAAATGTGCATGAATGTGTAGGTGTGCAGTGTCCATAAGTGTCCATGAATGTCAAGACTGAGTGCAAAGAGACATATGTGTGAATGTGAATTGATTGAATTAATAACATTATGTATATGTATTAGCGCTGTCATTACAAAAAAACATATCTGTTTGTAGTCCTGCAGTACAGGTCCAGTGACTTGTAGAATCTGCATGTTGAAGCTGTTCTTTCACCTTGGCCAGGCTAACCGAACCAAAAACATCAGTTAATTTAGAATATAATAAACTTACCAGTGGAATAGGGGAGAAAGTCTTGGCTTCCCCTCACATCCCAGGACATATTTGATTGGTACAAAGCTTGGAAGTAGTCTTTAAGTGTGGCATACTGAACAGTCACGCCGAACTCCTCGCTATGTTGGTTGATATAATTCATTAACACGTCCATATTTGTGAACTGCACCGAAGCATTGTAGAACTGCTTGTCACATCCCTAAAAAATGTTAACAGATGAAGGTATATGAATAACGGCAATGTGTGTAACATTGGATGGTATCAGTATAAACCTAAACTAACCCAAGGCCAGAGAACATGGTTGGTCTGGAACCACTCAGCTCTTTGTTTAATGTTGTTCACCATGGTTTGGGCATAGGGCTCCAAAGTGTCCTTCGTAACTGGGAGGCTCATGTTGGGATATATGCCATCTTTCGGTGGGTCTGGAAAAAGAGCAACTCCATTCCAATAAAACCCTGACCTATTAAAAATACAAAATGTTAAAATGATGTCATTAGGTGTTTCTGTATACTGTACATATGTAGTTTGTAATATAGTATTATGATTAGATAATGTAATTGCTTACTTATTTGAGAAGGGGAGATATGATGGTGTGCAGTAACTGTACTGGTCCATTGTGTGAGTGAAAATCTCCTGGGACTCCCCCAGTGAAAATGATCCTCTCCACACAAATTGCAGTCTCTGTATAAATATGTGTAGCAATGATATTTGTCATAGCACAGCTTGCATACTTTCGAACACACTGTGGGATATTTAGGAAAGCAGGACAACCTTACTCTTCTGCATGTCATCTTTTAAGTCGTAGTCAATACGAGAGATCAGATGAGCGTCAAATCCAGCCAGGGCAAAAAGGACCGGAGTGGTAGCAGAGGCACCAAAAGGATCAACATGCCAGGAGAAGTGGGGCCTGACACCAAATGTTTCATATAAGAAGCCATGTCCCTCTATAATAAAGAGAGGAAAGATGGAATGTATGTGTACTAGGGTATGAGAAAAGGAAGGGTCTACCTAGTATCAGGGGGAGTTCTTATATCATTACGAATCTAAGCAGTTGAGGAGTTAAGAGCTCAAGTTTTTCGACACCTTGGTGGTCATGGGATTTGAACCTGGAACCTTCCGGGCATTAGTCCAATGCCTCAACAACTAAGCTACCTCTGACCCACCTTTCATCATCACGTTTACCTGATACCATTTGTGAACTGGTAGTTGAATGGAATCAACTTGTACATAAACATCAAACATCTTGAATTACAACCACATTTAGGTGAATGGTGCACATTAGAGTTGTGTTCTTCAGCTTGAATAACTATTCAAGTAAAACATGCACAATATATAATAGCCAAACCTGTGAGCTGAAGGATGGCATCATCAATATCCGTCACTGCCTCGTCATGCATCACTTGACCTCCAATGATGAACTCGAGACGACCTTCCTGCAAAAGCTGTCTCACCTGACATGGAAACAAGCATTAACTCCATTAACAGACAGCATGTTTCCTTGCTAACAAGCTCAGGAAAAAAATCTGAGGAAATGCAGCAGCCGTTGTTAATACTGTAAATACCTAGAGGAACCGCAGGTTTATTACTCACCTGTTTCTTGTGCCATTGAGACGCTGTGCTATCCCACCAAAGTCGGAAGAATTCTTGCTCAACTGCAATAAACTTGCGACTCTTATCCCTTGTTAGTTCTTCAACAACGGTGGTGTACACGTTCGATGCGTAAGCATGCATACTCTCCTATGGGGAACATCATCATCATCATCATCATCATCATCACATGCTAAAGCAGAGGTTCTCAACCTTTAAAGTCTACATTTTAAAAGAACCATTTAACTGTAAACAAACAAATAGAACCAGTCAGATTTAACATAACATTTTTACCAAATTACACATATATCTTTAATATGTACAATAATGGATCTGCTATTTATTGGAGTCAGTGAGATTTTATACTTCTAAACATTCCACAGTTAGTTTTATAATCTATTTAAATGTAATAGTTTCCCTCTTTGACGTCTGTGTCATGGCAGCGATG
Organism: Clarias macrocephalus; assembly: GCA_011419295.1. Classification (NCBI taxonomy): domain Eukaryota; kingdom Metazoa; phylum Chordata; class Actinopteri; order Siluriformes; family Clariidae; genus Clarias; species Clarias macrocephalus. The sequence goes on from JAAGKR010000167.1 coordinate 44,605, forward strand.
ACCGCGCGTTCAAGGGTCGAAGTTCATCACAGAGGTTAAGGGTTAATCAACAGGTGCCCGTTCAAAATGGCCAACAGGCTATTATGGTCTGTACTGCACGTCCTCTGTGCCGTAAGGATGTCACGATCCAAAGTGCAAATGTGCCAAGATACAGTAAGGTCAGTGTCTCTGCCTAGTGACCATACCTTTTTGTGCCAAGGTTCATGCAGCTAATTGAAGGCAGACTGTGCATTTTGACTGTCCTAGGGGCTGTTAACAAGTTTTGACTTTTATCTGCTCAAATTTGCTGTTTTAATATGTTGCAACGAGATGGAAAAAGTCTGTTAGAACTTGGGTTTCTTTGCCTGGACTAGAAAATTGGCTTTAAAAGGATGGGAAGATGAGGCAAAATGAGACATATAGGTGGGGGAAAATCAGGTTATTGAATGCCAATCACCATAAAACAAGAAACATGTTTTGACAAGAACCAACCAATCAGCTTCCCTCTTTCTGTCCTGCTGGATTAGTTGGTAAAAATGTTTGCGTGTGTTCTGGCTTGAAAGTTGGGGTTCACCCAAATACTGTATTATTTACCATAAATAACGACTGGTGTTTTCCACTAATTTTTTTTAACAAACATGTAAACAGCCCCTCTGGAAACCATTTAAATTATTTTGATACTGCAGTGCCTTAAGATCAGTGTAATGTTTAGTCAGATAATTCAGGCATAAAAACCAAAAGGAAAAAAACCTTTGCTTATTTTGTTTGTTTAGACATGAAAATCAGTCAGTGAAGATAGTTCTATTCCTTTAAAAAAATATATGTTTAAAGATGGAGCTAGGTTCACAAGCAAAAAGTTGCAGGCAAACAGTGGCATTTATTTTGCATTAACTGGGGTGGAATGCATTTTGAATCTTTTTGACACTTGAATGCAAGCTGTAAAGTTTGACTGTAGTCAAACAGCGGCATGTTTTCCAATAGGTTTGAAGGTATTTCGTCTCAGAGTGCCTTAAACATGAGTTTAAGTTGCTTGTAAGGTATAAGCAAGTTATTTTTTTTTAGTATAACCATTCTGGAACTTGCAGACCTTTGAGTGTTATGTTTGAGAACCCATGGTCTAGAATGTAGAAAAAATAAATACAATTCTTATTTTATTTGTCACATACACAACCATACACAGTATGAGACGCAGTGAAATGCTTATGCGACCCATAAAATTAAAGGTAGGGTAGAGTGAGTGGAAAGAGAGAAAAAATTGTAAAATCCATGTTTTAAAGTGCAAATTAGTCCTCTTGAATTTTAAACAATAAACAATAACAACAATACAATAAAGCCAAACTTTTGACTGGTACTATAAAACCATCCTCCGCAATCATCCTTGGGGGGAAATGAGGAAAGACAGAGAGATTCATGCCAATTGGAATTTGTTAAGGTTGTGTGGACTGTGAGAAGTATTTAAGACAAGAGTGCACAAGTCAAGGGTTCTTTAAGGGCATAGAGGGAAATGAGGATATAAAAGTGAAAGGAAAATGAGGGAGGTACTGACCAGTAGGTGGCGCTAATGCAACATAGTGACTGCCAACCTACTGTAAACACCAAAACACTAGAACACATTTGGATAAATTTTTGCCATTAGATGCCATTTGACATTATTTACACACACACTAAATAACTCTCTCAGGGCAAACGCTGACATGTCCAGGGCAGGGAGTAACTTACCCCAGTGTGTGTTTAGCTTACCTGCACTGTGTACACCCATCCGACATCCATGTGACTGTGAGGGATGACGAATGTCTGAATAGTTCCTTTAGAATAACTCAGAGTCACAGAAACACACAATAACCAGAGACACAGCAGTGGAAACTTCATCTTTCTGGATAAACTACACTGCAATGGTTTACAACAGTCACATGACGGAAGCATGTGACTGCTTCTGCGCGTGCGCGGTCCGAGTCATTCTTAATAATACTTTAGATTATACATATATAAATATACACAATAGATGTAAAAGCTTGTTTCAGAGCAAACTTGCCAGGTAAACTTGAAATATTATCAAGTCGTGTGATTTGTTAAAAGAGAGAAAAGACGATAATTCTTTTTTTAAATTATTTTTTATGCATGAACGAAATGTCGTTGTGCGTTGTGGCCTCCTGACCAGCAGGGGGAGTAACTGCAGTCTGGTGGTTCGGCTTTTTTCTGTCTAAAGATGGCTGACATAGATAACGATAGTGAGCATAAAACATCTGATAAAGACGACTTGCAAGTATTAAAGGTATGAATTTCACATTCTAACGCTGTCGTAGGTAGCCCTGGTTTATATCTGGAATAAGGGGAGCTAGACAACTGGCTAACTTCCTCGTTAAGGTGGTTGTGCAGTTGCCTAGCATTCCGTCTCTAACAACAAAAATATGGCTCACTGGCAACACAAGCAACAGGGATATAACGCTACTGCGTATTGTATATAGATGTGAAACTATTCTTTCATATGTGCGTGTTGTGTGTTTATGTAGACAGTTTGCAAATAAGTCAGCAATGCATTAACTAGTGAGGTAACATGTCAGCTCTGGTCGAGTCGAGAATGCATGTAGATAGATGACCTCAACGCTGTACATGTGCAGGTTATTTAGCTTTTATATTGTAGGCTTCTTTCGTTTGTATGCATTATGAGTTGTAGTATATTGTAGTGTAGTGTATATCTGTTTTAAACACATCCAGTATACGGGGAAGAGAGTGTATATTTCTGATCACCACACCCTTATGTGTTAACTGAACATCCCCTTCTAATTTGCTGTTATAATACTGTACATTCCTCTCTTCTGGGAAGTATGTGTACTAAATGTTAATGCATAGCTGTAAGGGAATTTGTGCTTCTTCAGCCACAAGAACATGTTATTGTGGACATAAAAAAAAGAAGAAGTGGATGGACCAATGCCATTGTGGACATTAAGAAGAAGATAAATAAGAACCATGTTGTGGACATTCAGAAGAAGAACCATGTCATTGTGGACATGCAGAAGAAGAAGAACCATGTCGTTATGGATATTCAGAAGAAGAAGAAGAAGAACCATGTCGTTGTGGACATTCAGAAGAAGAAGAAGAAGAACCATGTCGTTGTGGACATTCAGAAGAAGAAGAAGAAGAACCATGTCGTTGTGGACATTCAGAAGAAGAAGAAGAAGAAGAAGAAGAAGAAGAGGGACCATGTCGCTATGGACATTAGGAAGAGGAACCATGTCGCTATGAACATTAAGAGGAAGAGGGACCGTGTCGTTATGGACCTTGCAGGGTGCACAGTTGGTGCTTGAAGACCAAGGGGTTTGCACCCCTTATTTTTAGTCAAATTAAGTCTTAATGTTACAGCATACACAGACATATTATACAATGTTCTGTGGGAACATTTTGAATGATGAACCACATACCAGTGCAATGCTTAGGTGCCTACAAACCTTTGACCATGTACACTATTTGTCTGGAATTGCAACATTAGGTCATATTATCTTTTATCTAGGATATAAATACTGGATGTACAAACACTACATTCTGCCAAGTATGTTGTTGTGCTGTTTCCCAGGAACTCGTAGATGGACTCTATCACTTTAGGGATCACTATTTTGAGACTCATGGTGTAGAAGAAGCCAGTAGAAAACCAAATGATGTTGCCCAGGAGATGAACAAGACACTAAAGACGCTGGAGGAGAAGGAAGGTGAGTTACATTTAAACCTACAGATAACCTGTGGAAGTATGAGATTACATTGGTGCTAAAAAAAAAAAAAAAAAAGGTTACTTATCTTGTAAAATCACATTATACAGTATGTGTTGCCTTAATATTTGTTTCCTTTTAATTGTTGTCACATGGCAAGTACATCTCCTTTTGTCATGCTGTATAATTTTTTTCCCTGTTATTTTAATCTGCTTGGTTTTTGATTATATAAATACTACAAGACAAGACACCCTTAAAACATGATTTCAAATCACACAGTTAATAAGCAAGGTTATCATATTGTTTATACATCGCACCTCATGTAGTCTTATAGGCTAAATACATAAATAGGGAATGTTTGCATAAAAGTGTCATTTAAAATTTACATGAGAATATGGCATTATATACTGTATTAGAATATGCACATTTATATTTTCATATTTTGTGTTATTAGAGCTGGGCAATATGTCGTACAAATTAAATCTCCAATTTTTTTAGACACAATTATTTTTCCTTAAAAAAAACAAAAAAAAACAAAGAGACACTAGAGACTATAGGATTCTTTTTTTTTTTTCTTCTTCTTTTTTTTTTTGAACAAAAACAAGATAACCAAACATATGATCTGCTTATTTGGACTAACAAGTTTTCTTGTTATTTTAGAAAAAAAAAAATGTAATACAGCAAGATAACATAGCCTCCCAATCAACAATGTGGTTCTGTTTGAAGTGCTGGAATAAATTATTCTTGCTGCTTCCTTCAGTTGCCACAAATGCCAGACAAATCAAAGTGAAATTGTAAAATCGATTTTCATTTTCAACATTGACATAAATCATAAATTAGAATTAATCAGTAATAACGATTAATGACGCAGCTCTACATGTAATACAAAGATCACAATTCAGATGCATGTTTGTATGCTTTTCTTTGCAGATCTTTACAGAAACAGTGCTCAGTTTTTGCTATTGCGAGGCCGATGTCTGAACATAGCTCCACAGTATAGTCAGACAGCAGAAGAGAATCTCTCGAGGGCAGTAAAACTGGAACCAGGCCTGGTGGAGGCATGGAATACATTAGGGGAGCAGTACTGGAAAAAAGGAGACCTGATTGCTGCAAAGACCTGTTTCACTGGAGCGCTACAGCAGGTACATATTAGATTACACAAGGACATGGCAGTGGTGGCTCAGTCGGTTAAAGCTGTGGGTTACTGGGTTACTGATCGGAAGTGAGAAAGGCTCTTAACCCTGTCTGGTCCAGGGGCGCTGACCCTGCACTCTGATCCCACCTTCCTAACTGGGATATGCGAAAAAATCATTTCACTGTGCTGTAAGGTACATGTGATGAAATATTTAAATAATTATTAACTTATTTTTATATTAAAATGTTCATTTGTAATTGTGTTGACTGATGATGATTTTATTTCACATAACACAAGTAAAAATATGAACATCTGTCTGTGATGATTGATTGATTGAGCAGCATTTGCATTCTGTTCATTCTTTAGAGCAAAAATAAAGTGTCCTTGCGAAACCTCTCTATGGTGCTGAGGCAGTTGCCTCCAGATGAGGGCGCTCAAGAGCAAGGCAAGCGTATTATGGAGAGTGTAGATCTGGCCAGGCAAGCTGTGCAGCTGGATGTCACAGATGGAACTTCCTGGTGTAAGTATTTTTTATTTTTACAATTTTCTGGGCTAATGAACTCTCTCTCTGTGTCTGTTTCCATGTACATGTTTGTGTCTGTATTTATATGTTTACATTATTGTAGTATTTTATTGTATTTAACTTCTAAATATTCTATTTATGATTTATGCATTGTTGAGTCAGAAAAAGTTAGGAAATTACCAAAAGTAGTTTGTATGTCAGTTAAGAAAATTACATGTTATGAGAGTCGAAAAGAATATGAAAAGAAACGGGACAGGATTTACCTGCAAAAGAGCCACAAGTACACACTAGAGGAAATCTCCAGAAGAACTGATTCTCCAAAACAGTTAGGAAAAAATGTATGAGTCAGAATGGCACAAACTATATTTTGATTGAGTACTGAGACATTTTTAAGAGGCATAGTCTTGTCACGCCAAGAGACGACTTCATCACTTTGCTGCTTTTTATTACATTTTTTTTAATGTAAAAAACTTTGTTCTTTGTGTCTTTGGTTACAGTGTTTTTCTACACATGTCCGATACTTTTGCATGGTATTGTGTATGTGTGTTTTGCCCTTTAAATGTTGCTGCTGTGATTGTCAGATAATGCTGTGTGGATTGTTTGAATGAATTATAAAAGATGACCAGTTTTTTCAGTGAAATTGAAATGAATTAAACAAATCCTCTCCCGAGCAGACATCTTGGGGAATGCATACATCTCCTTGTTCTTCAGCAGCGGACAAAATCCACAGATGTCTCAGCAAGCTCTTAGTGCCTACTCGCAAGCTGTGAGTACACACACAGACACAGAGGCCAGATTATTCTGAGCCCATTGTATTCTGTATATTTCCACTGATTATCTTGCTAATTGTATTGTAATTGTAATGTATTGTGTATTTGCTTCAGGAGAAAATTGACAAAGCGTCTGCCTTAAATGCTGATCTGCACTTCAATCGATCCACGGTAATTCTCTTGTTCCTTTTGTTTTTGTGCTTTTTCGAACTGATGGTTCATTTATTTAGATGCACTCCAACTGACAAAGTGTAGCTTTGTCCTGCACAACAAGGCGGAGGTTTAGTGACACTATTTAGGTTGATTTGCCTTAAACTATTCAATAAGAACGTTCTTACTGAGTTACTGTAAATCATTTAGAAGCTTATTTTAGCTTTTATAATTTTCCAGCATATAGACATACACCCATGCCAGTGTGAAATTCACTTATTGTAATTTCTGTCCTGAATGTTATTTTGAAAAAAGTCCAGACTTACTAACTTAAGGTTTTATTTCCAAATTTTGCTACATTAGCTGTTCCAATATGAGGAAATGTTCAGTTCTGCTTTGGCTGGATACAGCCGAGCTGCAGCTCTTGACCCCAGTTGGGAGGACGCTATCGAAAGAGAAAAGCTTTTGCTGAAATACCTAGACCAAATAACTAGTCTAATGGAGAATAAGGTGAGATTTGTGGATTTTTAACAATTTTTAAAAATTTTTAACCATACTGATTTTAAAAAGCACTGCTTGATGATGCAGTGACCAGTTTGTCACCACTGTAAGGTGATCATCTCTTCCTCTGTCCCTGTCCCACAGGGTAAAGTAAAAGCACGGCGCCTGCGTAACATGCTGTCCTCCTTGAACGTGTCTGCTTTGGGTCCGTGTGCCTCTCCTCAGTATCGCTCTCCGACAGGCCGCACTGGAAGCCTGGAGCTCCGCACTTTCACCGCTCTTACACACGGCCTTAATACCGGTGTCGCAGCCATGGGAAAGGTCGTCTTCAGTCTGGCTACAGAGGGCCGCATGGCCTTGTAAGTGAATTAGTAAACACTTTTTCAAGGTGGATTTAGGAAAAAGATTTAGATTCCTTTACACTCCTTGCATTGTATTTGTTTATACAGCATTGAGGTTTGTTATTCTATATTAATAGTCTTTTTGTCCTTTTAGTACGTTTGGAATGGTGGACAGCGAGGAATCGTGTTATGTGGTCATGGTTTATAACATAGCCGACGGCTGGGGAGTGTTAATCGGAGACACGGTCGTTATTCCTGAACCACAAGTGAAACGACACAGCATAACACACAAGGATAAGGTACATACACTTGTTCACTACAAAATGTTAAACAGATGCACCAAGTGTTCAGCTACTATATGTAATTATAAAATGATCATCTTCTAACACCACTATACACAAAGTTTAACAGAACAGCTGACGAAATTAGGCATAGCAACATGCATCTACTGGGGAAATTTTGTTAGCTGTTGTCTCAACGTGAATACCAACAAGAAAAGGCAACTTAAATCGTGGAGAAAAGCCGTTGTCAAAACCGGCTTAAATTGACCCAAGCCTCTGACTTCACCAGAATCCACAACAAATGTGTTCATGGCAGACACTGTCTGTTTAGTGAGGCCCAGGACAAACAATACAAAAGGCAAAACTCACCAAGCTTAAAAGGACAAACAGATGATGCTGAAACTGAAAGAACCCTCATAACTTTGGTATGCACTAAATCTCTCAGTAACACAGCTCAGCTATTGCAGGGTGTCAACCATCACAGATGTAATAAATCTGTCCCAATTAAAAGGATAGTCTTACTTTCTTAATGTATAGATTTGTTTTTTAAAAAAAAAAAGACATAAATTTTGTGTGTAATAAATGAGCTTTTTATCCCCCACAGTGTAATCGGTCCATAAAATACATAAGATCTCAGGCCAGCTATATCAAAAGAAAAAGGAATCTGCTCTTATTTCTTCAGTGTCTCCTATAATAAATATAAATTAGATTTTTTAAGTACTTAAGAGTCACTTTTTAATATTTAACCCAGTGTTTTCTTGATGTGGATTGAGCTGTGCATGTCTGTGCTATATGTTTGACCCATAAGAGTTTTCTCTAATCCTTCTCTTTGCAGTCATATGATTTCCGCAGTATACGTGTGGACACTCCTCTACTGCTTATCGTGAACGGAAAAAGACAAGCGATGCAAAGCCAAACTGCGACTTCGGTCAGTTACAAACCTCACTCTGAATAAGCGAGTGCATAGAAAGCAGACTACGGAGCTGACTTTGTTCATTTTTGGTTGTACATATTGTGTAACATTTCGTTTAGTCAAATTTATTTGTACGTATTTATTTTTCGTTTTTACTGACAATGGATGTTTTTGTAATAATAATAATAAAAAAAATTCAGATGACTGACTTGTATGCGAGACAATAAAACTTTCCCAGTGGTGCTCCTAACATACCTAAGCATCTGTGATGTGATTTATAGAGTGAACTGTGATCTTAAATAAATATACCTAACATCTGACATGCACAACTTCCCTTAAACAAGTGGAGGAGAGAAGGCAGAGATTATGTCATCAGATTTCAGACTTAAACCTTTGTTTTCTAACTAGCTGTGTGACCAAAAATCAAACCTGTTGAATGTCAATAGATGGTGGCAATTGTCATCATCCATAATGATTACTTTCCACCATCTAAAGATTCCACCCTGCCTTGTTGAGCAAGTGGACAAAATGTTTGCTGCAGCATGTGATAAAGTAGAATGCTTGGAGTCTAAATTTTACTACGCTGCACAGAGTTCTAAGTTTTTAAACCCTGTAACAACAGAGAGAAAATAAAAGACAGCGGGGGGGGGGGGGGGGGGGGGGG
>JAAGKR010000167.1:53582-83286 GCA_011419295.1 Clarias macrocephalus
CTATAATAAATATAAATTAGATTTTTTAAGTACTTAAGAGTCACTTTTTAATATTTAACCCAGTGTTTTCTTGATGTGGATTGAGCTGTGCATGTCTGTGCTATATGTTTGACCCATAAGAGTTTTCTCTAATCCTTCTCTTTGCAGTCATATGATTTCCGCAGTATACGTGTGGACACTCCTCTACTGCTTATCGTGAACGGAAAAAGACAAGCGATGCAAAGCCAAACTGCGACTTCGGTCAGTTACAAACCTCACTCTGAATAAGCGAGTGCATAGAAAGCAGACTACGGAGCTGACTTTGTTCATTTTTGGTTGTACATATTGTGTAACATTTCGTTTAGTCAAATTTATTTGTACGTATTTATTTTTCGTTTTTACTGACAATGGATGTTTTTGTAATAATAATAATAAAAAAAATTCAGATGACTGACTTGTATGCGAGACAATAAAACTTTCCCAGTGGTGCTCCTAACATACCTAAGCATCTGTGATGTGATTTATAGAGTGAACTGTGATCTTAAATAAATATACCTAACATCTGACATGCACAACTTCTCTTAAACAAGTGGAGGAGAGAAGGCAGAGATTATGTCATCAGATTTCAGACTTAAACCTTTGAGAGAAAGAAGAAAAGTGATGGGTTTTTGAGGTGACTCCCACCATATAGGCTTGAAAACAAAGTAGTCTTAGGTCTTACATGACATTTAAAAAAAAAAAAAAAGTAAAATCCAGACTGTAAGACACAAATTAGCACAACACTTTGTTGACCGCAGTAACAAACAACTTTATTATCTATAAACAGCTTCACAATGAACACTGAAGAAATTTAATAACTCAATAGTGACAAACTGAACAACATTAAAGTGTGTCCAAAGAATATAACAGTATAATGAAAAAAGAAAAGAAACAATCCCTGCATTCCAAACTCAGGTTTTATGCAGTCAGTTTTTCTTCATAAAGCAATGCCCTTTCTCTCTTGGTGGAGAGCTAAACTGGAAAAAGCTCTTGAAGCTCTCAGGTTCTATGAAAGAAGGGAAGAGCTTGTCACCTTCTGTACCTACAGCTAAGAAAGGAGGAGTGCTGTGTGGGGAACGCTGTCTAATTATTCCTGAAGGAAACAAATGTAGAGAACAACATCAGTCTTTACCGACCATTAGACCATAAACGATCTGCTCTATATTTCTTGTACTGAATAAACTGGTACAGTCTACTAATAAAGATGGGTAGGTATATATTCATAATAAAATTTTGGTTTATTGTAGTGCTGCACAATTAATCACAAACCTTTAAATCAGGATATGTATCGGTTCATATCATACAATCACAAAAGGATGTAATTTATTATACTACAAACACAGTCTAGAATTTATTACAGTTTGTAAATAATTGAAGTATTATATGTAATAATTTTGTGATTATGATTAAATATTGGTAAACAACCTCTTAAGTCTGAAAAAAATCGCATATTTAATAGTTAAATATAACCATTTAAACCACCACGTGTCGACTGTGATTTGATTTATTTATTTTATTAAATTGTTCAGCCCTAGATTATTGCGATGAAAATTCTAAGAAATTGGTACATTTAATCCTAAACTTATTCCTGAGAATGACAGCAACGTACAAACAAATGTTTAGCCTTTGTACTTTTAAATGGGTGAGTATTTAAGAATGCTTCAAGTCAAGTAGGCTTTTATTGTCGTTTCAACCATATACAGTTCAGCACACAGTGAACCGAAACAGTGTTCCTCCACGACCAACGTGCTATATACAGTACATGCAACAACATAAATTAACAGCGCTATATGACAGACTTACATTTTTAAGGTAACCTAAAACTATCAATTTCTATACAAAAATACACAATAGACAACAGACAACAAAGTGCACATGCAAATGTGCAAAGAGCTACATGACAACGTAACACGTTACAGAACTTTATTATTTTTTATTTTTTTAGTGATGAGGTACGAGTTGAGGTAGTGGGAAGAGCAGCAGTAAACAATTGACATTATGTCAAAAATATTGTGTGCAAATAGCAAAGTGAAATAAATATTGTGCAAATATTGCAAAGAGCAGTTCAAGTAGGTAGGTATGAACAAATTAAGATGGTTGTAGATCAGTGTGATTGTGCATGTGTGTGTTTATCAGTTCAGTCCTGATGTTATTTAGTTCATCTGAATGATTTGTGTGTGTGTGTTAATCAGTCTACCCCCTTTGTGTTGTGTGACGAATGGCTTGTGGGTAAAAACTGTTACCAAAAAGTCTGAATGTGTGTGTCCGAATGCTTCGGTACCTTTTTCCAGGTGGCAGGAGGGTGAAGAGTGATGCTTGTCCATGATTCTAACACTATTAAAAGTAGTTAAAAGTGGCAGCACTGAGACTGAAATGTCTACAATTATATAATTTAGTAATCAGTAATAAAATTTTTATGCCTCCTCAGTTCGATCTTGAGCTCAGATTACTGACTGTGCAAGTTTGCCTAAAAGTCCCAAAGTCATGCCAGCAGATGAGCTGGTTACTGAAATTTACCCCTTTATTCAGAGTGTCTGAATATTTATGCACTATGCCCTGCAATAGACTGGCATCCCATTCAGGCTGTATTCCTGCTTTCCTTCCTGTTGCGCTGTCCTATCTGGCATCAAGACATTAGCAACAGTTGCTTAAGCTTCATGGACCTGACTTGTCTGTCCAGTGCATGACACAGATACTCGATTAGCTTGAGATACTGGAATTTAGAGGCCATCTGGAAGTCGACACCTTGAACCATTCCTACTGTAAACAGATTTTGCAGTGTGGCATGGTGGATTATCCTACTGAAAGACCCCATTCTCATTAGGGAATAGTGTTGCCATAAAGGGGTGTATTTTAGCTAGATAGGGGTCTACAATTTTTTAGATATGTAGTATGTAACATCCATTTAATGTTTAGATATGTCAAAGTAACATCCATTTAAATGCCAGGAACCCAATGTTTCCAAGCAAAACATTGCCCAGAGCATGTGTGCGTTTGTCTGCACGTATTGATAAAGCATTAAACGTGCAGGGCAGTTGGTCCACCAGATCTGGAGTTGAGAACCAATGTTCTAAGGGATCAGACCAGACAGGCTAGCCTTCACTCCTCACATGCTTCAAGGAAGATTGGTTGCCCATGAACCTGTTGCTGGTTCACCAGTTGTCCTTCCTTGGATCACATTCTGTTAATACTAAACACTGTAAACCAGTAACATCCCACAAGACCTGCTCTGACCCAATCACCTAGCTATCACAATTTGTCAAAGTTGCTCAGATTGCCCATTTTTCTCTGCTTCCATCACATCAGATTTGAGAACTGACTGTTCACTTGTTACCTATATACCGTATCACACTCCTTCACAGGTGCCAATGTAATGAGACCATTATAAATATTATGAGACATGAACACTCTACTGTGTGTGTTTCTACTTTAGCACTACAGAGGTAACTGGCAAAGATTCTTCTTGTTTTCTTTCCTGTGCCTTGACCTCCTCTACTTGGCTTCCACTCAACCAAATCTTACTACTCACCAGAGGGGAAAAGATGGGCAGTCTGGTTCACTCCATCTTTGTCAGAAGCCTCCATAGTGCGTAGCCTCAAAGTCTCAAAAAGCCCCTGAAGCTTCTGATACTGTCTGTTTCTCTTCATCAGAAGCTCTGAAACTTCACTATATTTTTGCTTATATTCCTCCAGCCTCTGGACAAACGGAAAGCAAATTTAGCCAATTCAGCAAAGCAGTCAATCCTGATTTAATATTAACTAGCACACAAAACCCTAGGATTAAGAGTATTCTGTAAAATAATAACCTTATTTAGTGATGCAATCTCCTCTCGCATCGCGTTCAGCTCATGCTCTTTGGATTGGTTCTGCTGTGCCATCAACTTCTCCATTTGGCGAACTTGCACTTCTGCTCGGGACAAACTGTACTCCATAAGCAACCTTTCTTGGTTGACCTGAAGCACATTTATCCAGACGTACAACAAATAAGCCCTGGTTCACGGAGTTACACTGATAGCTGACACTCATTTTAAGCAAATACTGTGAATAGCCGCGCATTAAAACAGTTGAGGGTATGTGTTCTCCAATTGTTTCTCTGTGAATATGAAAGACTCAACATTGTTTAATAATTTATCTAAAAAATAATTACCCTATAATAGAGGAGTACTTTTTAGATGGCACAAAAATGTACATTACAAGTCAAAATCAAAATTAAAATAGTTTGAAAAGAACCCAGAGATCTGCCAAAAACCTTTCAGTCACTGTAGCTGAAGATGATCAGATATTCTATGCTATGACCATTTTTTTAAATTTATGACTAAACACCACAGCTTTGTTTATTATTTGTAATAATAAAAGACTTTATTTTCCAAATTGAGCTTTCCAAACTTAATATATTTCAGCTGAAAATAACTTTATCATCAGTAACTGTATTGTATTGGGTTTCGTTGTCTCCAGGTCTGAGTGCCTTTAAACGGTAGATTTTTTTCAGACTTTCTAAAAAGCATGAGAGAGAAATTTGTCCCTCTCGTTTTGGTGTTTTTGTGCTCAAATGTAAATGGGTCGGTCAGTTCATGAGAGCTGCTGGCACTGTATCCATATTACACTTTTGACACTTCATCCACAGTATCAAAAATAAAATAATACCTAACATGAATAACTGACATTTTACTTGCTAGTGATGCACTGATTACCAAGGAAAATCTTGAGTAAGTGTTTTCTTCAGTGTTTTGAATCCTTTTTGCTTTGATTGAAAAGTTATCTCGAAAATTTCATGATCTTGGTGCAAGAGATTAGTGCAAATTGTTGATAATATTACAACATCTGATCATTTTTACCGACTGTAGGAGTCAAATTTTCTGTAATGAAAAAACGGTCAATTCCATAGAACACAAATTCATGGTTATTTTTGTGTCCTTAATACAGTACATGCGCAACCGAGTAAATGTTAGGCTTCAAAACTCACCCTAATGCCATTATAGGTCATTCTTATTAGGAAAAAAGACTGAGACCAATTACAGCCACATCAAGCAAGCACAGGAACAGCTTTTTTTTCTGAATGCAGTTGCCCTCCTACATAGTACTTTGGTCAAATCAGGTTATATATCATATTGGTATTGCTTTTACTGGTATGTTTATTATAGACTGTCTGGCTAGAGGGAGGGACCGGCATCAAGCAAAGCAGCACATGAAGTGATAATTCATGCATAGTGTACAAGCTTCTGGGGGGAGTTGCATTGATCTAGGATTGCTTCAGGTGGTCAGCTTTAGGCTCAGCAACATTATGTGGCAATAAAATTAAGTCAGCTGATGACCTGAATGTACTGAATGAGGAAGATATCACAACAGTGGAGTTTTTCTTTTAGTTACATTTACATTTAGGCATTTGACTTTAGACTTACATGAGGCCTTTGAAGTTTCCATCATAAAATGTACCCATACTCTGGTTCACTAGGTTACTAACTAAAAGTACCATCAGTCAAAGACTGTTGGGATGAATTTATTTCTCTTTTTTTGTATGAGATTAACCCAAATAGCTAAGAAACATGATTCAGGACTCAAATTGTGAAAGAGTGGTTTTGGGAGCATGAGAAACCATTTTCACACATGAATTGACCATCACATTGTGTGCTAAAATCAAACATAAAAGTTTTTAGAGTTTGTGACTTTTATGGCCAAGCAGTGTATACTTGTATTAATATAAAACTGTTCATTCATCCATTCGTCTTTTGTACCGCATATCCTCTGTACAGGATCACAGGGTAAGCCCATCCCAGGAGACTTAGGACACGAAGCAAGGTACACTGTAGACAGGGTGCCAATTCACACACACACACCCACACTACAGGCAATTTTGGAACGCCAATTAATCTAAGCTGCAAGTCTTTGGACTGTGGGAGGAAACCAGAGTACCCAGAGGGAAGCAACCAAGCACGGGGAGAACATGCAAACTTCATGCCCACACACCTGCGGTGGGAATCGACCCCTCGACCCTGCATGGAGGTGCGCGGCCACAGTGCTAACCACTACACCATGGTGCCGCCTATATAAATCTGTACTACATAATATTTTCTGTAAATGTGAATACTATAAGTAGCACTTTCTACTCTGTAGACCCAATACGAATCCTTTATTTTTCATACTTGGCGAAGAAAATTGATTCTGACTTTAATTCAGATTATATTTTATGGCAATGTCAGCATTGCCATTGTGTGAGGGGACAACAGATTTCCTCCCCCTCATGTCTCAGTTTGCCTGAAGTTTTCATGGACTGACCCAAGTGGGTCAGCTTGAACACAAAGCGAACCTGATAGGTCCAAAAGGCCAGTGCTCGGTGGCTGATATCCAGGACGGTCTCAGGTCGCAGTCCTACCAAAACCATGGCCTTGTACTGCTCTGCAGGCGCCAGCTCAGTGCGAACGATGTCCAGCTTTCCAGACAAGGCAGAGGAGCAGGCAGGGCAGATGGCCGGGGTGCGGCTGAACTCCCCGGAGCCGTGCCGATCACAGAAGATGTGAGAGCAGGCTGTGACCCAGGCGAAGCCACTCAGCCTGCCTCGACATTTGGGGAAGTTACATATCAGACTGTAGTCGTGCATGGACATGGCTAAACCAGGAGAAAACGGAGGAGAAACAGTCAGAATTGCTAGATGAACTGAGATTAGCACCTGAGCTAGGATTATTTTTAGGGCTAGCTAACTGTAGCTAATCACAATACTAGGTAAAATAGAGTTCTGCTAGAACACTATATAACAAGAAATTTAAACTATTGTGTTTGTATTCGACGTGTTTAAAACATTTAAGGCACTTATGACATAATTACCTGACATAAAAAAACGCTATCAGGAATTTGGCGATTTTGTGAAGCAGGTAATTTATGCTACCTTCACATGCGCCCTGAATTTCTGTAAATACTAGTTTCCGATCTAATTGGCACAAGAACATGTATTCAACTTGTAATCTGAAGTGTGAACTTGGGAAATAATTATGATTACAAATGATTTGGTTCTTTATATCATTTTGGTCACTGCGAAAAAGTTAGTGGTTGATAATGTATTTTAATTTTGTATTTTAATACAAGTCATTGATTAAAGACTTTTTTTTAATTGCATTAGGTGCAATTCTGAGGTGTCGGGAAGATCTGAAAACAAACAGAGATACTCAAATGGCTGACATGAGCAGCGTACACGATTAAAAGAGACGCAAACGCTTCGTAATTGCAACCTGAAAACCAGGAGCACGTGAAGGCAGCATTGATGTGGTACGCCTTTAATGAACATGTCTGGATGATCAGATCAAGGCCCTAGGGACTACTGCGTTTCAAACGTTTTGAAATGTAATTTCAGCTTCACCTCAGTAAGCAATGTGCTTGCTCAGAGTTCAAACACGTCTCTAAATAAACAGGCTAAAGAGATAGGTAAACTCTCCGTGCTGCTTCAGGGGGTCTGTGTACAAATTAGTTAGGATGGATATGTGTGTGCTGCATCTAATTAAAAATGGCTTTTCCCTTCATCACTCCTCCACGTGGTGTATGGGAATACAGGCGGGGTGAAAGAGAGGCATTGTGCAAAGCAGCAATGGATCCCGGGGTGCAGAAAGAAAGATGCTCACTCAACTGTGTCCAGGTCGCCTTTGTTGGAAATTCCCTTCCATTCACTGGCTTTTAAATAGAGCTCCACATATGCGGACACACCGAGGATGTGACGGGAGCTCGGCTCTCCTAGAGCTTCACTCAGTTACAAAGGCACATGTGTGAATTGATTTACACGTATGAAGTATGTAGCTCCTTAATCGCAGTTTTCCAGGACATTTGCTTTCTGTCATCACTCCATGGTTTAGTTCTTTAGTAACTGGATATTCGTGTCCTTATTACTATCTGCCCATCACTCACATGGGCTCCCTTTTTATACAGAAAATCAACCTTGCTCCTGAAGTCATTATTATTATTTATTATTTGTTATTATTATTGCTTAAGTAGCTCTGTCTATGCATTATTTAGGACATCATTGTTTTTTGTTGTTGTTGTTGTTGTTGTTGTTGTTTTTTGTAAATATACATTGCTGTGCTTAAACTCAGCATAAACCTTTTACACTTTTTTTTGTTCGGAATTACAGAGTGTGATTAATGGTATGAATATAAGTTTGCTTTCTGACAGTAAAGAGGCTGCCTTTAATTGCTTTGATGGTGTGAGAAATGCGATTCGAGGGATCAGGAGAGAAAAAGAGACGGTGTTCCACGCTATTGAAATGCAAATGTCAGTAAAGAACAAGGAGAGATTGTGTGTGTGTGTGTGTGTGTGTGTGTGTGTGTGTGTGTTTGGGAGTAGGGGTACATGCACAGCGTGCAAGTTTGAGAAAGAGGGGACTTGTTGAGGAAATAACACCACGCGCGCGCACTCCTCGCCAGCTCGCGCCACAGTGGACGTCACGGTTGCATCTCCGCCACCAGTGCGCGTGCTAACTTTTTTTTTTTTCCTCATCGATTTTATTAAGAAAGAAAATAATAAGTGTGCTGCATGCGTGACTTTATGTTCAGTCTGAATTTGACGTTTGTAGTGCTCAAGTTGTAGACGGTCGACTTTATTGTGCTGTCGCTTTAATTGACGAATTCACGGCAGCGCGAGACCTCGAGGAGACCCGCTGACTCCCGCTGATGACCCCAGCGTCACTCGGCGAGCCCTGGCCGTGAATCATGTCGCGCCGAAAGCAGAAACGACCTCAGCAGCTCGTTAACGCGGATCCGGGGGGCACGCGCCTGGTATCGCAAGGTGAGAGATTTATTGGCGTCTTTATTGACAACCGCGTGTCTTTTGAATGACGATGTGCAAGCAATGCGAATGAATAAATAACTGTTCATTGTTCTTCATCTATGATACAAGAATATTTATTGACTTACAATTACCTTTGTGATGTTCATTTCATTCTAAGCGATAGATTAGAATGAAATGAAGTAGATATTTGTCTACAAAAAAAAAAAAAAAAAAAAACACTAGACTAGCATCAACCTGTAGCGAAACTTATAAACTTCACGATACGGCTACGTTTCCTGAAAGCTAGTTTGTGGTTACAGAAACCTCCCGCCTACCGGGAAACTTTGGAGACGTCCTTTGTCACTGGTTGTATAAGCCCAAGAGAACGTTTCATAAGAGAAACTTCTTGGAATGTTTCGAGGCCAATGCTGACAAAGCGCTAAAAATAAACGAAAGCAAATCAAACATCAGTGATAGGAAATAGTATTGATTCATTACGTCACTCATTTCCTCTATTTTATGTGAACTGGAGCTCCAGGTGTTCCCATTACAGCTTACACTTTACCTTCACATGCTCAAACTGAACTGATCAACTTGTTCACATGTTCCACACTACAGCCACAACCACAGCTTTGATGACATCATATCACAGGCATTATGTACAGTACACCAGAACACACAGTTAGTTCCCCTTTTTTGCTCAGTACCACCAAGGGACTAGATATGTTCGATCCAATTCAATTTTATTTTTATAGCGCTTTTAACAATCGTCACGGTCTCAAAGCAGCTTCACAAAAATGAAATTACATTAGTTCATTAGTTTTTTAGCCCCATATTCAACATGTGTGCAAAATAAGATCAGGCTTTTTATTGGACCGTATATATATACTGGGTATTAGATCAACCTGACTGATGTCTGATCTTTACAAGTCTAAACTCAACCATATTTGGATATACCACTCTATCTGGGTAGCAACAACACCGTAATGGCTGTAGTGTGTGATTCTGTTGTATGCAATGAGTGGGGTCATTGTTCAGGAGATTCTGCTCAGATTTCCGCAGTGTACATGCGGCTAAGTAATAGCTTAAGAATTGTTTTTGAAAGAAGTTTGGAAGATCTTTTTTTTTTCTTAGAACATGGAAAGAAAAAAAAATCTGAATGCGAGAGTTTTTTTTCCGTTTCTTTTACAATTGTATGACTATAGTCAATACTTTGACGTACATCATTCAGAGGCCATAACTGTGTTATCTTTTTAATAGTACCAATTTTCCAAGAGACTTCCAGCATTCTCTGCCTAACTGCTGGGGGTCTTTTATTCATTTAGAAAACTTTACTATTCACTGTGAATAAGGTGCAGGCTACGGGGAGGGGAAGAAGGGGTTTTTGGGTAAAGATTAATCTCTTCTCTTTCTATTCTCCTTTTCCTCTCTCTTATTCTTTTCGCTTGTGCTCCTTACTCTCTACTCAGTCAGTAAACCCCCCCACCTCCCCGAGTCTATTCACCACATACCCCTACTCAGTTGGGGGTTCCATTGGGTAGGATGCAGATGGGTAAAGAATTTCTCAAACATACAGCTTTACTACAAAGGTGTGCTTAGCTGATTCAGTGCACTTTCTTGAATTGGCTGACATGCTGTGGTTGAATCTATCAATGTTAAAATACTTTATTTATTGAGATTTTATAGCCATGATGACACGGCACCATGTACAGTTATTTAAAGTGCATTGGAAAGTATTGTAGTCTGTCACTCAGCTTTCCAGTTCCCAACCCCCGTCTTTATTTTCTTTCTTTCTGCTGAAGATTCTGAAAGAATTTGACCTCTGGGCCCTAGAGGTCAGAACAACTGGCCAATCAGGGCATAAAGACAGTGCCCGAAACCTATAGTATAGTCTGACCTGTGACCTTGTGTCAGGGGAAGGATGAATGAAGAGATGAAAGACAGAACTGATGGAAAGAGTACTAGGTTAAGAGGGTTATGGGCTGTTGTGGTGATACCCATTGTCCTCTACAATGTGTTGCCATAGTAGCAAGGTGGTCAGTGGCCTGTTTATTCATCACAGATTGTTTCTCTAATCTGTAAGTGAGGATACATGTGAGCATAAAAAGTTGTAAAAAATATACTGGTGATGTACATAAATATGTACATGATGCATTACAACCTTCAAACCGCACTTCACCAAATACCTGCATGATTTATCTGCAGCAAAGCAATACAGTTAGCCAAATTAAGACAAATGAACATAGATGGCAATCTCAAATTGTGCATGAAATTCTCTACTATGAAAGATTGTTCAAACTACATTATATTTTCTTTTACTGTTTAAGACTAGATTTTCTCAGCTCTATTCAAATGTTGGGAACTAATGTCTGCAATGTGAAAGATACACTGTTTAATTCCTGTACTTCTATGTTATTCTTTTACAGATAATCAGTTGGCTGTGAAGTCACCATCAAACTCTCTGGCCTCAGAACCTACCTCATCTTCCTCATCATCGCCATCCCCTTCTTCCCTCCAGGACTGTCAACCTCCCCTTGCCCCAAGGCCCTCACCTGGTGGCCTGCATGCCCCTTCGCTTCCCAACGAAAGTTCCTCCCCTCCACACTGGCCTAGCCATATTGTTCCCTACACCACATCTCTTCCCAATACCCATTCTTCTCTCTCCCCAGATTTTCCCCACCCTTCCTTGTCTTCCCAGACGCACTCTCCTCCTCCTGTGCAACAGAAGACGTCCCACATTGCTCTACATCAGCCTCATTCCACCATATCCTCGCCTCAGATGGGTATCTCAGCCACAACCACTGGTTCATCCTCTGCATCCTCATCATCCCTAAATGCTATTCCTCATGCAAGGAGCCCTAATTCCACACAACAAACCCCTTCTAGTCTACCAGAGGAGGTTCATGTGCCACCTACCCTGGCTGTGCTTTTAGACGAACTTAGGGTTTTGCAACAGAGGCAAATACACCAAATGCAGATGACTGAGGAAATCTGCAGACAAGTGCTACGTTTGGGTGGAGTAATCACCAACCAGGGTACAACATCTATGGAAACCCCACAAAGAACCTCTGAGTCTCTCTCACCTTCTCTCTCCAATTCAGGTCCTTCCCAAGCTACAGCCTCTTCTATACCCTCCTCTCTTCCAACCCTAATCCCAGAATCTGTTTCAAACCTCACCATATGTAATACTAATGGGCACAAAGATTCATATTCCTCTTCATCATCCACACCGTCTTCTTCTGCCTCATCTCTGGTGTCCTCAGGAGCTTCTGTGCTACCTCTTTCTTTGTCATTGGGTATTCCCCGATACCTACATGAAAAGTCCTCTAACACATCATTGAGCCAGGCCAGTGCTGTTAGTTACCAAACTCCTTCTCTGCTCACCTCTAGCACCCAGGAGCAACTGTCACTCTCTGCTGTGGGATCCTCAGCTGGATCTTTGAGCAACTCAACTGGGCGCCAGCAGCATGTCTGTCGATTTTGTGGTAAAGTTCTGAGCAGTGACTCCTCCTTACAGATTCATCTAAGATCCCATACAGGTGAAAGGCCATACCAGTGTCCTGTCTGTCTCAGTCGCTTCACTACACGTGGGAATCTTAAAGCTCACTTTTTGCGTCACCGTGAGCAGAACCCAGAGCTGTCTCTTTCCCTACTTCCACCAGCTCTGTCAGAGCAGAACCAGTCAGGATCTGGGCTTGTGGCAGTACAGAGACGCAGAAAACGCCGTGCAGAAGATGACGAGCCTTTTGCAGTTAAAGGTAGTGTGAGTGTCCCAGATGGCTTAGCCCTTGGCTTTTTATCTGGTTCATCTTCTCGCATCTCTTCTTCTTCCCTGCCACTCCCTCCCAGTGTAGATTTGGCTCTCTTGTCCACTGCCCATTCCCTGTTACAGCTCAATCGTGCATCTGCCTCAACAGTGGCATCTGCTTCAGCTAGTATACAGTCTTCTTCTGCATCTACAACCCCCTCTTCTTCTTCCTCTGCTCTAACAAACCAGTTTAAAGGTGCTAAGCAACAGAGATTTGATGAAAATACCCCTCCACACTCCACCATACATCCCACTTCTCCATACTCCCAGCTAGCCCACCTCCCCAAGATCCTGTTTCCTGCAGGTCCCTCTCCCCATCACCCTAGCCTGGCCCTCCTGCGGCCTCCTCACCTTCCCTCTCCCCACCACCAGCTCACTTTTCCTTTTTCCCCTTACCCAAAACCCCAATCTTCATCACCCTCCTCCTCCTCTCCATCATCTTCAGCTGCTACTTCTGACACTTGCAAGCTCCAGAGACTGGCACAAAAGCTGGAGAAGCAACCTGCATCAAAACCCTTCAACGAAGACCAAACTAATGGCAGTACTCAAGCTAATGATGTTTCTACCACCACAACCACCAATACTATCTCAGAATATAGGAGGGAGATGATGACAGCCTTGGGTCTAAATCCTAATCCCAACAGCGATCTGAGCACCCAGAGCATCTCTGGATCGGTTCCCTCTCTACCATCTCTGGTGCCTAACCAATGTGGAGTTTGTCTGCGTGTGCTAAGTTGTCCCAGGGCACTTCGTCTTCATCAGGCCACTCACCTTGGTGAACGCCCTTTCCCTTGCAAACTTTGTGGTCGCTCTTTCTCAACTAAAGGAAGTCTAAGGGCTCATCTGGCCACTCACAGAGCACGTCCACCAAATACACGAACACAGAATTCTTGCCCACTCTGCCAGCGCAAATTCACCAATGCTGTGGTACTGCAGCATCACATTAGGATGCATCTAGGGGGGCAGTTGCCACCAGAGGGCAATGGCGATCTGGGAACGGAGGAACAAGCTGATCAAATGGGCAGTGTCATACTGCCAAAGTCCATCCAATCTCTTCCTCTTAATATGAGTGTTTCTTCTTCTATTGCGAGTACACTTCAGTCAAGCACTGCTTCAAGAACTAGTACATCACCTAATGCAAAACAAGCAGAAGTTTCTGAAAAAGATGCATGTAACATACCTGTTAATCAAGAAAATCAGACTTCCGACCAAGTCTCAGAAAAGCAAGATCCCACTAGCCCATTTACCAGTGATGGCACATCTGCTAACTCCTCTCCTTTAAAAGAAGATCCTGACATTGATACAAACCCAAGCGGTGTTAGTGACTATAGTCTCAGTGCTTTTAAAGCTCTTCATAGTAAGCCTCAAACTTGTCCTGTCGTAAGTAAGACTAAGGAGGATGATGAAAACATTCCTCTCTCACTCTGTACCAGAACAAGTTCACAGGATTCTTTGACCAACAGCAGCGATTACACAGCACCTTCTCATCTGGTGGTCAGTGAGCCAAAATCCAATCCTGCTGCTCTTGATCATTCCCCATCACTCACACCACCCTCCAGCCCATCCCATCACCCTAAGCAAGAGCTCAGAGGAACACAGAAGGCCGTGCCAGGTAATGGAAAGGGGATGGATCCTGAGCTCAGTGAAGGAGGTGAATTGCCCTTAATAGTCTTTAACAGAGCACCTGAAGAGGCGAGTGAGAACACAATACCTAGGGATGCTCAAGATTCCAAAAGGAAGGAAGGGGTTATCAAACCCATAGAGCTAAATCATGGAAATTGGGGTAAAGATGAAGCTGAAATTGAAACCACCCAACTTGCTATTCCAGCAGTTCCACCACAACCTGCTCGTTCTGAGAAACCCTACAGCTGTATTCATTGTGGCAAAGAATATGCCAGCCGCAGTGGACTAAAGGTAGGGGTTCAGGAAACATGTCTGTATCTTGCATTGCAATATGTGTTAAAGCTTGTTTTGTAACACTTCCTATAATTGTTATAAAACAATAAATGTGTGTGTGTGTTTTTCAGGGACACATGAAAACCCATAGTGCAGGGACGACCAATGAGCTGAATGCATCAGTTGTTCCACAGTCCTCAGAGGGAAATTATAAAGACACAGTGGAGGTTAATCCCAATGTTTCTAGCGGTAATAACTTGCAAGCAGACCTAGAAAATGGGATGGAAAAGACTTCAGAAAAATTGTCTTTAACAGATGATTCACCAGCTGGTTCAGTAGATGTTGGGCAGGAACCTGATGACCGGGCCTAAAAGAATGCAGAGGCATAATGTTTCAGTTTTTAATCAGACATTTTTATTATTCTGGTGTTAGAATTAGCTCTTAAACCTGTGGTATTGTAGATAACAATAGTGATTCTGTTAACATGGTAATATTAGTGCCTTTTTCTGAAAGCAAGGCAATGTTGTACGCAAAGCAAGTCCTTGCAATCAGATTTCAACATTCGTAGAATCAGGATCAATTCTTGACAAGATGGTGGTATTTGTATATTACAAATTGTACAATATGTTGATTTCTGACATTTTAAAATAGATATAATGCCAGCATAATTAGTGTTCATTGAAGACAGGAGGGATTCGCATACCATTTCGTATCAACACTGGTTAACTCTGTAGAGGTCTGATCTTTTATTTCTTTTCTTTATTGGTTTTCTCCCCCCTTACTTTAATCATTATGCTTCTGTATGTATTGGGCAGTGTTCTATGTAGCAGTGCTGCTGTCAACATTTATTAATTTGGTTTGATTTCAGTAATGTTACACTGTAAGATTTAGTGAGCCAAGTCTTATTAAAATATACTTATATTATTCTGTACAGATGGTGCACTCTCAATATGTCTCAATTTGCTGTTACTTCCATTGCATTCAGTACTCTTCACCATGTCCATATCTTTACTTTAGTAATGTTTAATGTTATCCAGCTGATGTAGGTGGATCAAAGTTAGAACTTGTACACAAGAGTGGTTTCTGGAAGTATGTTTGACTTCAGCAATGATGAAAATGATTATTGTAAAAGTACATCAAAAACCTCTAGGCAGATCGATGACCTGACGACCTCTATCTACAAGCACCCTGATTTCATTCATAGTCATTTAATTAGTTTGATCAAGATGGACATTTATTTTTTCTCTTTGAGTTACGTGAGAAAAATGCTGCCCCTTTGTCAGTGCCCCTATTTTGCTCTGACCTCTGTCTTGCTCACTTGACTTTTTTTACTTGGTGTGTTCCCCATAATTGTTGCCTTTAAATATTTTTTACTTAATTGTTTTAAGGTTAGGAATAAAAGCCGAATGAATGTCACGTCATTCAGACAAATACTTGTGTGACTTGTGTGATTTGTGGACGTAGGTGTGTAAACCTTGTAGCCAACAAGCCAGATATTGCACTAATACTGTACACATGTTAAGAGAAAGGGTTCTGTGTTAAATCCTGAATTACAATTTAGCCCAATTTGGTTAATTATTAAATAGACAAAAGAATGACTGCCATAAAAATGTGTGTTTTCCCAGCCTTAATACTCTTTATATCTGCTCCAGAGATCTTTTGTGTACTTTTTTGGTTCCCTTTCAAAGTCTGTTTCTTTTCATATGGCTTAGTTCACCAGATCTGTGGTGTGCATGTTGATAGGTTATGTGTGTATGCTGTGTGTCTATGACCGTGTGTGTGTGTGTGTGCATGAACTTGTGACTGTGTGTGTGTGCAGATGTTGGCACTGTGATTGAGTGTGCAGCTGTAGGCACCCCCTCCACTCTCTCTCCTCTCCAACACCCTCTTTCTGTGTCACACTCGCTTTCATATGCTCTCTCTTTCATTTTCTCTTTCATTCTCACTCTTTCAGCCTCTTTCCATCCTCTACTCCTCCCTATGTAATGGGACTGACACACAGGAAGCTCTAATCCCTGCACAATGATCCCCTTACCCCACCCAAGTGTCTCTGAACCTGCGGTGAGAGGAGGGGGCAGTGGGGAGCAACCCAGCCAGCTGTCCCCAAAATGCCTCCTAATCCTGCTTCTGCAGAGCCCTTGAAACCATGACAACTGGTAACCAAGGGGAAGAATGTTGAGCTTGAGAGGGAGAAAGACAATGAGCCCAAAATAAAGGGTTAGAAGTTTGTCCACACACTTTCGGAAGCAACACAAGGCATGTCTCAATCAAAAGTACAGGATAGTTATAGACTTAAGTACTGAAACACAAGAAAGATGAATTTTTTAATTAGTGCCAGAGTTATTTAGGAATTAAATTGTGAATCCAGATGACAAATTCAGTGTTATTTTCCCCCCTTTGATAAATTCTTACTATTACTATAATGATTATGTTAATTGGTTTAATTAACCTATATGCCTATATATCCCATGTGCCATGTTGATTAGATGTATTCATTGAGTAACCACACAAACCATAAATTGTGTGGATGAATCATACCTAAATGTATTTTAAAATATTTTAAAACCTTGTTTGCATAATATCAAAACGTTTTTTTTTTTTTTTTTAAAGTCCAGAATATGTGGCTGTTTTTACTTGGAAAAGTATTCTGGGAACTGCTTGAGAAATACCACAAAATGTGCAGTAGCTGGTTCGGTCCACGAGGGGGAGCAACAGGTGCATTGTCGAAAATGTTATGGTGCAGTGAAAACAAATGAGATTTTGAATTATTTTCACAGTTAATGATAAATATATTTAAAAAAAAGATCCAAAATGTACACAACTTCACATAATGTAAATATATTGTCGCAGAATAAGAAAATGCAAATAACTCAATTTTAACAAAAATGTCAGACAGAACCATATAATCCCACGGTTTGTTAAATATAAAATAAAAGTAACAAACACACTATGTAAAATTATTTTTTTTAAAAAGTCCCCTGTAAATCTGATTTGAATAGCATTCATTTTGCATTAAATTGCATTTAATACAATCATTAAACACTTTTAGTATAGAACTTTTCAATACAAAACTAATAATGCCCACATGACATCAAACATTCCCCAACCTAGTATTTTAACAATTTAGTTTAACTGTTTGTTATTTAACTACTACTATTTAATTTCCCTCAAAATGGCATGAAGAACAAAAACAATAAAACTTTAAAAAATATTATTGATTAAATGTGGGCTGAAAAAACTGTCCTCAAAAATGTAATAGATGTAGGACTCATGTCCATCAATCTGATCTGCATTATGCTGGAGAAACTACCAGATGAGAAGACATGGAAGAAAAAACTTTAAAACAAACATCAACGTCCTCCACCAAATAGTCTGTATCAATAGCATTGCCTCCAACAATGGGAAAGGTCTGTCAGGTCCTCCATGTCTCATCCCAAAGGCAAAAACGTGGAACAATGCTCCAGCTATCTGGATATTTTGCAGATTACACATGTGGATTACACAACATCACCATCACGTTATATTGCACACCATGCAATATAACTAATATTTAAGTCAAGGTGCATCATGCATTTCTTGAAGAAAGATCTGATAATTGAAACACAAACATTGTATGCATTAAATAAATAAATGAATGAATGAATGAAACTGGTCATGACATCAGAGGAAAGTAAGATCCTCACAGGGAAAACAAATATGGTCATGTAATTCTCACATGTCTAAGATCAAGAATTTATTGGCACTATGAGGATGATCTTTATCTTAGTTTAATAGCAGATGCCATGCCATTCAGGAGCCAGACAATGCTGATAATTTCTCCAAAATCAGATCAATGTTAAATAACATTCAGCCATAGACCCTAAAGAATTTGAATCGATTGATGCTGCGTGTATGCAAAAGACCAAGTACCCTGTCTGCCTAAATCTTTTTTGTAAGGCTTCAGGCCATCCACAACCCTGTACACAGGATAAAGCAGTATGGATGATGATAAAGATGTATGTCTTGTGAAGAATAAAAACACATAGAAAAACAAAATCCTGAGTCAGTGTGTCATAATTTATGCAGGAAAAGGGTAAAAGCATGTTTTAACTTAAATATTTTTTATTACCATGTAGTCAATTTATACATTTTCTCTGAAAATGTTGTCATATGTAATGGTGTTTTAAAGCATAGGGTTACTTTTGTCCACTATATGGCCAAAAATATTTGGCCAAACCTGCAGTGACATTGTAGCCAAATAGATATTTTTCGATATGGAGTTTTTCACGCTTTTCCAGCAATGAAAGCTTACGCTCTTCTTGAAAGGCTGTCCACAAGATTTTGGGTGTTGGGCGAGAAATCCTGGCTCTCAATTTCAATTCCAGTTCATTCCAAAGGTGTTCAGTGGGGTTGAGGTCAGGGCTCTGGTATTATTTTTCAAACAATCAAAAACAACAATATATATATATATATATATATATATATATATATATATATATATATATATATATTTTTTTTTTTTCTCTAGTGACCCTTTTTTTAATTATTGAATTTTTTTTTTTTTTTTGCTCAGTCATGTTTGAAAAGTTTTCAGTTTGCTTAGGTCGTGCAAAAAAAAAGATATTTCACTCTGTATTTAAGAATCCTGAGCCCTATTTATGTTCATAAAAAATTAAATAATATAAATTTCATGTCCATATACTTTTGTCCATATATTATATGTAAGCTGTAATAGACAGTGCTAATTAAACTCATTTATCTATCAAACACCTTGTACAAAATGTATTGGCTGCAAATTAAAGTCCATTATGAGCGTCAAAGCAGTTGTGAGAAAGCAGAAGTCTGTCAGCTGATCAGCCTTCAGCAGCTGCACCTTCAAAACATCAGAGAGCGAGAGAGAGAGAGAGCTGATAAGCTTGTACAGGACACGAGCACAGGACCAAAAGCTGACTCTGCTCTTTCATTCACTTCTCATTATGGCTTTGAAATCTCCGTCATTCTTCTTAGCTGACGTGAAGGAGAAGTAAAAGCGCGGAAACGAGCAGTGCTGAGTGACCTGAGAGGCGCGCGCTTCCCGCCTTACCGCACCGTTATTCAAGGTAGGCTTCCGTCTCCATGGCAAACACCACAGCCATGTTCTTTTACAATAAATATCCCACACGAGAGGAGAGGAGAGGAGGGCGGCCAGGTAGGTTTATTCTAACACCAACCTTTCTCTGTGCTAACAGATTTATGGTGATTATATAAATCTGAATGGGATAATGGACGCAAATTCCATTTTTATTCTTATGAAGGACCCAGGTTATGATGTGTATTAGAATAAACTAATCACTGGATTATATTGAATAAGACTAGACTAATGTCATAACTGGGTATGTTACTTTTATAGCGTCTCTCATTTACATTTATATATACAGTAAACATACAGCCCTTCTTCTGCCTATGTTGTCATTAAGATATATTTTGGTACAGAATATAATCTTGTATTACTTCTCCAAGTAAGTTTTATACCTGGTGTTTAAGAGAGCTTATCAGTGTTAGTGGACCTTGCCCTCACCTCAGGTCTATAAGACATCCGGAAGCAGCAATCCTCAGCCCTTTTTTCTGGAGGCCTTACCTGTTCACCTTCTGCTGTGTAATCCATTTCTTTCTTCCTTTGTACCAGATATTTTTTTACATGTCACAATGATGGACAACTCATTGTAATAATATAGTAAATCTTTTTATATTTGAACACTATATGTGTTGCATATATATATATACTTTGAAAAAAATTTTTTTTCAATGTATATGTGTCTTTGGTATATATAAAAAAAATCATCTCTGCATGTTTTTATGTTTTTAATTACTCATTACTTTACGCATTAGTCTACATCTTTTTTAAACCAAATTATTATTAAATAATGCTTTTAATTAAGTGTTCTTCTTTTCATTATTTTTTCTTTAAAAGAAATACCATATAATCTTGGTAAAGAAGGCTTTATCCATATGTGACATATGTAAAAATATGTTTTCTCATGTGAAAATTTAACTATTTACCACCAAAATAACATACAGTAGATAAACCTGTTAATCATGCTTTGAGTCTTGATTTAATAACCAAAAGACTAAAGCATATATTTAAATTATAAAATATCTAATTTGAATAGAAATGTACAGTATTTGCTCGTAAAAAAAAGAGTTTAGATTAATTAATTTGAAAAACACAAAAAAATCCCACCAAAATAAAAATAGTGCAACAAAAGTCAGTAGATCATTTTTATTCAATTCAAATTAAAATATTTAATCTATTTATTTTTAATACTTCATACGTCCACCTTTACTTACAGTCATCCTTGGCATGGAGAATACCAGACCCCTGGTGAATTTGGTGACAGGTCATAATTTTATAATTTCACTTATCTCTTCTTTGAAAACTCTTGCGCTCTGCTTTGGATTATTATACGACTGAAGTATTTCTCTTCAGACAAGCTTCAGGGGACTGGGAGTCATCTCGTCAGGCAATATTTCGGAAAATATTTACAGCCATTCATGGTGCCATCCATAAATCCCATCTCCCCAACACCTTTTTCACGCATGCAGGCTCATATCATCACACTTCCACTGACTGTCAGGACTATCATTCACTGTAGTAGTCATGGCCAGGTTCGAGCTAAACATGCTGAACCAAAACCAAAAATGCACTCCCAATATTAATCAGGCTTCTTTTTATGTTCTCTAGCAAAGCTTCTCAGAGGCCATCTATAGAGGATGACAGTATGGAATGCACTTTACAGTCTGAACTTTTCAGTGTCACAGAAACTCTGATTTCCATGAATATCCCTTGTGGCAGTTCCAAAGCAATTTTTGTCTGTTTTTTTAAGGCTAGAATATCCAAGGAGGACACCCTACTTGTTTTTTTTAAATTATATATAATTAGTGGTACCTCCATTCTATGCATTTTGTTTACTGCTGAACTTGTGTTTCAAATTATCTTTGTTCATCCTTTTCCATCTTTGTTGTACAATCAGCTTTTTGATTGGTTTGGCAAACCTTCTAATGATCCTTGATACAGGCATGCATTTAAAAACATCTCTTAGGTCCAAAATTGAGAAGGTTCTGGTGTTTGCAGGTCATTTTGTAACTATGTGCATGCAATTAAGGTAATTAATTAGTTAATTAAGTAATTAAGTTTCTGACTGATCATAAGAGGGCACCACTCTTATGGCAGGTGGCCTAATTATTAGCACTGTCACGTCACACCTTCAGGGTTGGGGATTTGAAGCTCTTCTCCAATATGTGTGCGTGGACTTTGCACATTCTCTCCATGCTTTGTGCGTTTCCTCTAGATGCTGTGTAGGCTGACTGGCATTTCTAAAATGCCTGAAGTGTTTAATTGGGGAATGTATAAGTATGTGTGCCTGTGTCCTGGGATGGGTTGGAACCCCATCTAGGATATTCCCTGCCTTGTGTTCCGTGGGGTATATTATAGGCTTCCTAGAGCCCTACCCAGAATGATTTTTATCAACATATTTTGGAAAAACAGACATAGTAAGATGCATGACAACAAAATTATACTCTCTTCTGTTGTATATGGTAAATAGGCCTACACCAGCAGACTGAATAGCATGTCTATTCTGTTATACAATGTAACTGTACTTTGAAGGGCAACACCGATGAACAGAGTGCTTAGTAGATTTTTTTTCTCTCCTTCTTTTAGTATCTCTCTGAGTCCATTTGTTTACTCACTGGGAAAAAAGCCATTTAGCCAGGCCACTAATGGCTCCCTAATAGCCACCTGCAAGATCAAATAACAAGTGTGGATGTGGAACAAGACCTTTACTGAAAGATTTTGTGTGTTTGTGTGTGTTTGTCTTGTGAATACTAAATATAATTTGTCTCCCCCTCAGATGTCACCACACCAACCTCAGGCTCACCTGGACATAAACTGACTTAACATTAGAATTTTATCAAAATTGACTGACAGTTATTAGGTCCATTTGGAAAATCTCAGTCATCCTCCTTCCCTCCAATCTCAGGACAAAATGGCCAACTATATTCCCGCCTCAACGCAAGAATCTTCCACAGAGGTTACCAATGGTAACCTGAAGGAAAGTGGTTCTCAGGAGTCAATGAAACTAAAGAAAGAAATCTCCCTGATCAATGGTGTCTGCCTAATTGTGGGGAACATGATCGGTTCTGGGATCTTCGTCTCACCAAAGGGTGTGCTGATTTATAGCGCTTCTTATGGCTTATCATTGATAGTATGGACAGTTGGTGGTATTTTCTCAGTATTCGGGGCACTGTGCTATGCCGAGCTGGGAACCACTATTACCAAGTCTGGAGCCAGTTATGCCTACATCCTGGAGGCCTTCGGAGGCTTTATGGCCTTCATTCGTCTGTGGACGTCACTCCTCATCATTGAGCCAACCAGCCAAGCTGTGATAGCAATTACCTTTTCCAACTACATGGTGCAGCCGATCTTCCCGACATGTATTGCGCCTTATGCGGCAAATCGCTTGTTAGCTGCAGCCTGCATATGTAAGTAGACACTGTATATGTGTTTATTCAATGTTTTCTGGAGTCCGTCTGTTTCTCAATGTATTCCAAGTCCAGAATTAGATGAGTCTGAGAATTTCTTTTAGTATTTTCAGGTCACTATAGTCACTTGACATATAGGAACCTCTTGGAGGAATTCAGGAAATCTCAGAACTCTAGAATCAATGAGGAAATCAGAGCTGGGGATTTCAAAAGTTGTATACATCTGTGTTTCATTGTATATATTTTGGTCATTGTATGTACAGTATATGTGCAAATATATATCCAGTAGTAGTGTCTCACTGGTTATGAGTTCAAATTCTGCCACTGCCAAGCTACCATTACCTACAGGTCCTTGATCAAGGCCTTTAACCTTCATCTGCTCAGCTAAATGTGCTTTGGATGCAAATGTAAATGCTTCTTGAAAGAACGACTGGTTTTGAGAAGAGGAAGAATACATAGACAAAAGGGTAGTGAAAAAAACGTGATGATTGATCAGCCCAATGGAAAGGCACGCGGTAGGAGAACGAAAAAGAGGAACAGAAGAACTGCAAGAGACCAAGTGTTTTGGTCCTTGTGAGTATAAACTAGGTTCCCTGGCAGAATATTTGCTTATTCAACCCAAATTAGGTAAATGAAAGTGAGTCATGCTAATATATGGACATTACCCTATGTGGACAGGAAAGACAAGAAGCTGAACGAGCGTGTTAGTGGAAAGGAATAGAAAGGGAAGGATTTACGTCATAGGCGTTTTACTTGGGCTGACAATAGACAAATGACTCACCCTCCAAATCGCACATGATTCTGTCTAATGTGATATTGGATTTCAGACAATATAATTAATAAAGCCCTTACATATGTCATATTTTAGAATTGGTTGCGTTTGAGTCATTGAGCAGTACTCAAGGACAGAGGGTGTGTCCTTTTGTGGATTATTAATTGCAACAGTAAATTCGAGCCTGCAGGTCTGGTATCTCAGGAGGACATTAGCGTTTCAAGCAGGACTTATCTTTGTTCTCTCTCTCTCTCTCTCTCTCTCTCTCTCTCTCTCTCTCTCTCTCTCCCACACACAGATAAGAGGTTGTTGTAGGGATGTGAATGTGCTGATAGTTGGAAGCTAAAGTCCTCCACATTAAGATTCCGACCCTTGCCCTAAAGATAGCTCAGCACAGAAAACAAGAAAGAAAGGAAATAAGAGAGTGCAAAACAAAGTTGAGCTATCCATAACATGTTTCTGCTCTCTCTCTCTCTCTCTCTCTCTCTTTCTCTCTCTCTGTCTTTCAGATTAAAACATTACTTATTACTGCTCAGTTTAAGTGCTTGCATCCCTAATTACCCAATGAACCTTTGTTACCGTAAAACCATTAGGTCAGATAGGTAGTTAATTTAGCAATCCTGGGATAAATTTGTTGAATAATCCTGGATCAGATGGAGTTGGGATATAAATGGAGCATACGGTATGTCTTTGTACTAATCATGCTTAAGTACACAGTAAAACAGAAGATTGCTGCATGTGATTGACTCATTAGATGGACCTTTTGCATACACATAGGAATAAACACTGATAACTGTAAAGAGAGATAAGATGGAGTAAGAAAGAATGATCGAAAGGACAGATATGCAGATATATGGCAGTGTGTTATCATGGAGTACACATACTGTAGAAGGTTCCTTTCTTTACAAAAAAAGAGGGAAAATGAAAGGGGGACTCAGTCAGTCGGTCAATATCAAGTTAAGTGATAGCTGAGAATCATAACACCTCTGGTCTGTGTGCATATAAGATACCGTACTTGGAATACACTGACACACACATTCACAGGAATGATCTATGTAAGTGCTGTGCTAACGATTTTTTCACTCACTGAGAAACCAGCAGGATTGCTGATGTCAGCGGGTCCACTTCCTGAGGACAAGCAGCTTTACAAAAAACACCACACACACCACACACACATTATCTGTATGTATTATTCCCATGGTCACTATTATTACACCAATGAACAAGTAGACACTGAGTAGTCAGATAGCAGCTTTGTGACACTAACTTTTTTAAAGGTACCTGGATCAAAGACAAAGAAAATGAAAAGAAGAAAATTAGTAATTTTATTAAATAATTAATATTTTAAATACAAATTATATTAGGCAGCAAGCAAACACTATGTTTTCAAAGTTGATATGTGGGAAGCAGGGAAAATGGGCATGTGTAAGAATCTGAGTCACTTTGATAAATTGTAACGGCTAGACGACTTTGTCAGAGATCTCCAAAAATGCAGGGTGACCCTGGTAGACCGCAGACCGGTCAGAGTGACAGTACTGACTCATGTCTACTGCTAAATGCACATACAGTGGGCAGGTCCGCATCAGAACTGGACCATGGAATAATGGACGATGGTCTGATAAAACATGTTTTCTTTTGCATTATGTGAATTGACGGGTTTGTGTGAATCGCTTACTTGGGGAAGTGATGTCTCTAGAATGCACCGTGGGAAGAAGGCAAGCTAGAGTACCCAGTGTAATAATGTACCCTGAAACACAGCAAAAGTTGTTTGATTTTTTTTTTTTTTTTTGCTGTCGCAAATCTGGAATCCTCCAGCAAGAAGGGCCGTACTTTGGTCATATGTGTCAAAGGATCATCCACCAGAATTCCAAGTGTTCTGAGCAGAACATGTCTCAGAGCATCACATTCTCAACTCCTGTCTGAAGGACATCTTTTCAAGTGACACACACACACACACACACACACACACACACACACACACACACACACACAGCCATCCTTGTGATGAAAAAGAAAACATGATTGATTGGACTGTGTGTGTTCAGGGGCGAACAGGAGTGAGCATAGGCACTCTGACTGGTCTACAGCTATGCAGTCCCACAATCAGCAAGCTGTGATGCACTGTTTTTTTTCTGAGAACTTTTTAGCCAGCATTAACTTGGTCAGAACGTTTGCTCCCTTTGATCCCATGAATCTGTCACCCGTTCGCTGGTTTTCCTTCTTTGGAAGATTTAAAGTAAAGACTAACCACCGCATACCAGGAACACACTACAAGACCTGTTGTTTTAGTGATGCCTCGATACAATTGTCTCACACAATTTGAGTGTCATCATGTCAAAGTCGCTCAGATGGTTACACACTTGCCCATTTTTACTGCTTCCAACACATCAACTTTGAAAACTGACTACCTAATATACCCCACCCTAAATGCATGCCAACATAACGAGATAATGAACGGCATTGACTTCACATTTCTGTGGTTGTAATGTTATGGCTGATCAAAATTGAAATTAATTTCAGTGAGGTACATTTTTGTTCATTTTAATTACGTTTTTTGACATTATTCTTGTAAAGGAACTATGTATTATGTAACATTTTTGTTTTAGCATGTATTGAATGCATATTATATTGCTATATGTTTGGTGTTGTTAATAATATACCAGTATATAACATATTGGATGTATGTGTTATAAATCTAAAAATAATCTTCAGGTTTGCTGACCTTTGTAAACTGTGCCTATGTGAAGTGGGGGACTCGTGTACAGGACTTCTTCACTTACGCTAAAGTCATCGCTCTCATTGCTGTTATCATCACAGGCCTTGTCAAGATATTCCAGGGTAGGGAAATTATCCTGTCAATAGTTACTACGTTACATTATTAACTGTATTTTCTGCACACGTTATTGCTAATTTGTCACTGTGTGTTGTCTGTCAGGTTACACACAGAATTTCGAGGGGCTGTTTGAAGGCTCGACCAAGGACCCTGGTGATGTGGCTCTGGCTCTGTATTCAGCCCTGTTTTCTTACTCGGGCTGGGACACCCTCAACTTTGTTACTGAGGAGATCAAAAACCCAGAAAGGTGAGACGAAATCTCACTATAAGTTAGTGAGAAAAATGTGGAAACAGAATGTGAAGGTGGAAATAGATGAGAGTATGCTATACAAGAAAGGGTATGAAGAGAGAGGATGTGCCCCCCTCTTCCAGTGGTTAGCTGACTGAGCATGAAATAAGCAGCAGGCATGTGACAATCTGCTGAGCATACGCTTGCCAGGGGTCCAAAGTTAATCATTTGATCTGAGGTTCTCTTTAATGTGTCCATTCACCCATAAACTGGGTTCATGAGACATGCTGGTCGCATTGTGCTAATAGGTGAGTAGGTGCATATTAGACACTTGGCTTTAAGTCTTCCGGAAGGAGTTATAGCTACATTTTTATTTGTGTCCAATAGATGGCACTGAAACCATATCAACACCCTCTCTTGCCCCCTGGTGGGCAAATTTGTGTAATACAGGAACCTGCCACTGTCCATTGCCATCTCCATGCCCATCGTCACAGTGATCTATATCTTGACCAACGTGGCCTACTATACTGTTCTCCCAATCCCTGCTATCCTGGACAGCGATGCCGTAGCTGTGGTAAGTGCACTCATTGGACCTGCCACACTCATAGACTGACCATATAATACAGTGATTCTCAACTGGTAACTCATGAGCAGATAGATAATGTTTTAGGGCATAGATATCTTCCTGTGTAAAAATTCAGACTGTAGTTAAGAATAACAAAACAATGGTTTGGTTTTGGAGCCTCAATCCCGCCTGTTCTTTAATCCCCACTCCAGATGAACCACAACCCAGATCAGGGTAAAACATGATGAATGAATTAATTTATGAATAATTAGTGGTTAGCACTGTCGCCTTGATTCCCACCTTGGGTCTGTGTGCATGTAGTTTGCATTTTCTTCCTGTGCTTGGTGGGTTTACTTTTCCAATAGTCCAGAGACAAGCAGGTGTTCCCAAATTGCCCGTAGTGTGTGAATATGTGTGTGCCCTGCGATAGATCGGTATCCTGTCCAGGGTGTCCAGGCTCTGGGCCCTTCACAACTCTGTATAATTATAAAGCAGTATAGATGATTAGTGAGTGTGTGTTAATTGTGTTTAAGTCCTTGTTGAACAGTGATAATAGTTCAACTTATTCACAATAGTTGTGAATAAGTTGCAATAGTTGCAACTTATTCACAACACAGTGATACAATAAGTGACTGTTAAAAAATAAGTGAAGTGATAAAAGACAAGAACAGTTGAGAACCACTGAATTACTAACATGGAAAACATACCATATATCATCAACTAATCACTTAAAAAAATTTATTATCATATTTAGACATTTGCAGATAAAGTATTTGGGATATTTAACTGGACAATCCCACTTGCTGTCGCATTGTCCTGCTTTGGAGGATTAAACGCATCTATTTTGGCTGCCTCAAGGTCAGTAGTGTGCAAATGCACCTCTGTATGATTATCATATATTGTAGTATCATCATCGTGTGCCAATGTGTCTGACATCTCATGTACATATCAATATTCTCCAGGCTGTTCTTCGTGGGCTCCAGAGAGGGCCACCTGCCTGACTACCTGTGCATGATTCACGTTAGCCGCTTCACCCCCATTCCCGCCCTGCTCTTCAATGTCAGTGTCCCTTAAACATCATCGTCTGTATGAGTGAGAATGAGAGAGTTTGTGTTTGCATGTGCCTGTCCATTGATGGATCCACACACACACAGCTCACAATACAGCGCAGTTAGTCTGCCCATTATTCCGGCTGTCGTATTTGTGTGTATTTCGTTCTGGTTTCACATCCTACTGCTCTGTATTAATATCTGTAAGGAGACTGCTATAGACAAGTCAGTTGTAATTCAGTGTGCATTTGAATAACAGTTCTGTGCTCTGCTGTGCTGACTGACAGGGTGCCATGGCGTTGGTGTACTTGTGTGTGGAGGACATCTTTAGGCTGATCAACTACTATAGCTTCAGCTACTGGTTCTTTGTTGGTCTGTCCATCCTGGGTCAGCTCTACCTGCGCTGGAAACAGCCAGACAGACCACGTCCACTGAAGGTATGAACAATCTTTTTGTGAATTGTGCCGAGGTGTATCGCTGTAATTTTTTTTTTTCATTCTGATTGACCAGAAGGTGTTGATTAATTTTGCATGGTTATAGCACTGAGCGTAGTACCAGTATGTATACAGATGGTACTTCTTTTTGTTTCTATAGTAACTCAGAGTGCACAGAGATTTAAATTGCAATATAGTTAGGTTTACATCTATAACTAATAAATAAATAATGTTATTTAACAAATTAAGTTGCAAAATTAATGAAATTTTCTTGCTTGTGCCAGCAGTTTATAGAAAGTTGTATTGTATGGAATTATTAATGCGTAACGAAATTGTAATAGTTAGAAAATGGCTGTGGTTTAAGTAGAATAAAAACACTGTGGGAGGTGCACTTTAATGTGGTATCAGTAACCTGCTTCACACCACCCCACTGCTGATTGTTTCCCTGTACCCACAGTTCATGTTGTGCTTTATTCCTTGCTCATGATATGTCCAATATTTATACATAATTTAGAAATAACCCCATACTAATAGATTCTCTG
Source organism: Clarias macrocephalus (assembly GCA_011419295.1). Classification (NCBI taxonomy): domain Eukaryota; kingdom Metazoa; phylum Chordata; class Actinopteri; order Siluriformes; family Clariidae; genus Clarias; species Clarias macrocephalus. The sequence continues at coordinate 82,972 of JAAGKR010000167.1, forward strand.
AATGAAATATTAGACTTGTCATGTTCTCTTCCTCACTTCCACAGCTCAGTATTATCTACCCGATTATTTTCTGCCTTTGCACCATCTTCCTTGTGGTGGTCCCGCTCTACAGCGACACCATCAACTCTCTAATTGGCATTGCGATCGCCCTGTCAGGCGTCCCAGTCTACTTTCTGTGCTGCTACACACCGGCCTCCCGTAGACCACTGTGGCTTCGCAAATTTATTGGTGAGACTCACTTTACATAACTGCTGTATTTATCACCAAAACAATTTCTTTTTTTCTTCTCCTAAACATATGCTTTTTCCTTTTTTT